>JAUEJL010094271.1:0-13893 GCA_032274825.1 Drosophyllum lusitanicum
ATATTTCTTTTTCAATTTTTTTAATTATTAATTAATAAACATTATCCAAAATAAATAATTTAAACTTAAATTATTAACCTTGAATATAATTAATTAACAATATATATTTATTAACTTAATAAATATATATTTTCTTGTCAATTAAATAACTTGGTAATTTCTTCTCTTCGTAAGTTAAAACCGTAACTTACGATTTCTGATTTATAACTAACTAGTATAAATTCGTTCTCTCGAGTGTGGTTGCATTACTTCTCGGATTATAGAACCTCACAAGTGTGACCCTTGAGTGCCCTATGACGTTGGACGTGGTATCAGGGTTCGTTGACTATGCACACAAAACTAACAGACTCCCACTTGTGTAAGTCGGCAACCCATACTTGATTACACTGACCTAAGGTGGCCCCTAGACAAACTCTTAGGGTAACCAGACCACAAGGACGCTTATACCCAGGTATTGTGATAACGCAATAAATAAAAAACTTATAAAACAAACTGTTTTATAATGGGTATACTTTAGGCTTTTTCCTTTGCAGCTCAATATTTCGATTATGAGTGTGAGCATGGTAAGAGTCAACTTTTGAACACTCAAAATTTTTCTTGACTAACTGATTTTAACTGAGTGATAAACGACAAAGAATAAATCAATTCGTTTGGGCATGACCATGCACTTCATCAGTCCTAATCAGTCAAGGGCCCCAGAAATATCTCTCCTTAAAAGAAGTTGCAAATGCCTTTGGCATATTTTGCATTTGGATACTAAGTATCCTAGTTTCTGTCCTACAAATCAGTTATCTTTCTTCAATTGTTTGGCCCATTTATCAATTGATTTAGATTTTGAAGTATAAAGATAAATTAAAGTACATCTTTTAAGCTATCCAACAACATATAATTCACCTTCTAACTATTTATGAGTGATTTTATATGATTTTTTTTAAAAACAGCAGCTCACCATTTGATCAATAATAGACCAGCTGTGACAAACTCCAGTTTTTACCCATTAAACATCCAATTTCACCATTAGTGTCTAAAAACATTTTAAAGTAGGCATCGTAAGCTTTCAAATCTCATATAATACACCTTCATCCGACACCCAAGTGATTTTATACGAATTTTCTAAGAAGACCCATGTTTGCTGCCTTTTACAGCAGTTTTACTTCTACTTCTCTTTTACCATCAAAACCATTTTTAAACATCACAATTAACAAAGATTTAGACATAGTCATACTTGGAACCTATAATGAAATCATGGCATAAAGCTCGAATTTTGTCCCATAAAAGCTATCCAAATCGAAAACCGTAGCTGTTGTGTTTTCTGCTTAACAACCCCTAGCCAAAAACGAGGTTTGCTGCCCCTATCTTTTTTTTGTTCGACTTCCAGCCCCCAAATGAAGAGAGTTTCTGTTTTACTCCTCCTCATGTGCTTGTTCACGACCATATGTCTCTAACCCACCATGAATCCTTCTTGAAAGAAATTGATGAAGCCCTCCATCTCTCACACGTTTCTTTAAAAAAATAGAACTATGGTTTCTCTATCTCTTTGGATTGGCAGGTAATAAGTTTATATTTTGATTAACAATTACCATTAGATTAGAAGTTCTCCTTAGGTCCCTTTTTAAGTTTAGAAAGTTTACACTTAAGTCCTTTTGTTGTTTCTTTTATTTTTAAAACACCCTTAACTTGTCTTCTATATTTTTAATCAACCTTTAATTTGTTATGTAACACTAACTCTTAATCACTAAAGTTAAACTAACACAATACAGATAGAACTTGGAACTTTCATGAAATTATATTGGACCAATAGGCCCTAAAACTCTTCTTTTAATCACTTAATCAACATAAACTTCAACGTTATTTTCATTATGATTAAAATATAATAACATCGATCACTTAACCTTGTTTCTAAATTTGAGACGTTATAAAAATCTATCGCCGTGGTATGGCAGGAGTGGTGATAGACGGGTTACAAAATTTGATGTGATAGAGAGTGATCATTAAGTATATGAGTTGTAAAAATAAAAAGCTGTCATGATAGTGGGTTAAACGGTGTGGTATGTGTGTTGGAGTATTTTTCTTGCAAGGGACTATTTATGTAGCATAGGTATAGTTTAAGGGATGATTTATGTCATTTACTTGTTTGTCGAATACGCAAAAGCTTTAAATTCTCATTCGAAAAACGTCAATGCAGCATAAATACTGAAGCAACCAAAACTGCAAATTAACAGGAAGGTGAACGTTTGTGATTCACTATTTTGGTTGTTGATTTGTTCTACCATGAACAAGAATCGGATCTCAGTGAATGACACAGTGATCGTCACTAATGATCTTTCATCCAGATCTCTCAACTTACGCAACTCTAAAACTTTCCAAATCAACGGCGTTCAGGTATGGCTGGAGCTGCTGCGGGAGGCTTTCTTACTAGGGCATTTGAATCAATGCTCAAAGAATGTTCCGGGAAAAAGTTTAATTCTATTCAGACTGCAATCCGTTTTTATCTAGGTCTATTTATTTGTCGTTGATGCGTTTGATTTCTTCGAAATTAATATCCATTTCTCTAGGTTATTCGGTACTGGAATTCAGTGAGTTCTTCAACGTCTACTTGAGAATTCTCGTTGAGTGTGTTACATCCAATGGAAATATAGGAAGAAAAACTGCAATTTAATTTTGACATGGAACATTGTCCATGGATATTTCTGCGGCAAATATTGATCTACGAAGAAGCAAATCTGTAGAGTGAAGATATGTTCTGGCAGTAATATTGCTCATAGAAAACAAAATGTTATATGTTGAACTTCTCATGAAATATTCAACAAATCTGCACCAAAAGAATACTCATGTTTTGAGTTTGTACCCACGAAACAAAAGAATTCTATAGAGCGATATTTGGTATTTTGGACCTTCTAATTTGTACAAGGAGAGGTCCATTTGGAATTAAAAGCTTTTCATAGTGGTCCTGTGTTAGGCACTTAGGCTTTTGTACACTTATGAAAGTTTTGATACTCTTCCGCTCTTTCTCTTCCTTACATATAATGGGGCATTAATCTGTGGTTCCTCCTGCTTTTCAGATAGCTCAAAAGAGACCAACCAAGAGGCAGCATCAGACAACAATAATAAAACATCTTTAAGTAAAGATAAGAGGTGTTTACTGAATATCATTGCTCATGCATGCTGTTGTTTTTATTTATAACTTCTAAGTGCCATTTTTGGCTGCAGTTCCTTGCCAGTCCTAGTAAAACTAAAGAATGAAATATATATATTTCAGTTTGGAGAATTATAATGACACAAACATATATGTCAAGCCTGATAATCATATAGATGCAGATTATAAATCAAAGACGGTATAAAAGAGACCAAGAAGGAATACATGGATATATTGACAAAGATTGGGACCCTCTCATATGATAGGTCATGTTGAAGGTGTGTGAGAAAAAAATTTGGGCCTTTAATTTCATATCGCTTTCCCTCTCTCACAACACTTTCAGCATTAAGTGAACCTATGAGGATCCTAATCCTATGGACACATATGCACACTCGATAGTGTCTTGTAAATTATTATATACCGTCTATTTATCCCAATTAAGTAAACGTTTCCAAGTGAAACATCTTCTTCATGAATGTTATAAAAAGCATCCATGAACCACTCATGTAATCTGAACTTAGTTAACACTGGTTTAATTTATCAAAATGGAGTTTTGTTACAGTGATGATGGGACTGCAAGAACTGAAGTGGAGTCTGATTCAAAGGCCTCAAGTGGAAATGTTACAAAGACATTGGCAAGTGCTGGCCATTCTTTGGAAGGAGCTGAGTTGGAACTCGTTCTTAATCCACTTCGACTTGCATTCGAAACAAAGAATCCAAAAGTTATTGAACTGGCATTGGATTGCATACATGTATGTCATTTTATTTATAATTCTTGTATTTTTAATTCTTGTAACAGTTTTGTTTTAACAAAGTTAACACTTTTGCATCTTGTAGCCAATTTGTGCTTATAAACATATCGTAAGTGCAGAAACTTATTGCCTACGACCATCTAGAGGGTGATCCTGGTCTGGAAAATGGTAAAAATGTTCCACTTTTCACAGACGTATTGCATATGGTATGCGGTTGTGTTGATAATAACTCACCTGATAGGTACATTCTCTTATAAATGTTTTTCTTCTTTTTTCCCTTAATTTCTTCTTTTAGTTTATTGAAATATTTTCTGATCGTAAAATTTTTATATTGTAACTTCTGAGGACACTGCAGTACAATTCTTCAAGTCTTGAAAGTGTTACTTACTGCTGTAGCATCCACCAAGTTCAGAGGTAATTTATATGGTTTCATGGGTTTTGTTCTTGCTATTTTTGCTACTGTTTCAGTAGTTCCATAATCCATATGGTGCAAAAGCTGTACGTAACGTACTAACCCAATTTTTGAAATATTTATTCTTTCTTTCTCAGTTTGATTATATTATAATAACATCTGCCTTTGTAAATTAGTTGTTTGTCCGATTCATTGCATTTGGCATATTACTTAGTACATGATACACTTATTTTGACGTAGAATATTTTCCATCATATTGTTGAAAATTCAAGTTTCCCTGACATGTCATCTTTTTGATGAAGCTATTTCTTTATTGTTTCTTTTTTGACAAAGTCAATTGTGGTTAGACCATAGTTGACCTGTTGATCCATCAATATATGCAGTTCATGGGGAACCATTGCTCAGTGTAATTAGAGTGTGCTATAATATTGCTCTCAACAGGTACTATTAATTTCTATGAAAATGTGGATACCACTTTATCAAAGTAAATTAACTTTCTCTTTTCATTGTTCAGTAAAAGTCCTATCAACCAAGCTACATCCAAGGCTATGCTAACTCAAATGATCAACATAGTATTCAGGCGAATTGATACCAACTCGGTTTGTAATTTACAGCTTTGTGATTATTTTTTCACGCATTTGAAAGAAGGCAAGTTGGATAAAAAGTCAAAATGATTCAGGTTGAAACGACCGGAGTACGGTTGAATCAAAACAATTTTTTAGTCCATTTCAGTTTTTCTAAATTATTAATTGATACAAAGGCAATATCATTATCAATATTAGAGGCAGTATGCATTTAAAATAGACTTCGGGTGACTTTCAACTTGTTTTCCGCATTCTTCCTTTAGCTAATATTTTGTTTAATTGGTCAATCTGACCCATTTTTGTATTGGTTCTAAAGCAAACTGTATACTTCTATTGGTTTCACTATAATTTAGTTTCCAATACTGTATTTTTCTTGCATTTTAGGTTTCTTCAGATGGCCAACCTGTAAACCAAAGAAACAACTCATCAATGAAGGTAGAAGAAACTTCTTCAGTGGACGATGATGGTCAAATGTTGACTCCCACTTCCAACAACACATCTATTGCACCTCTTGAAGAACTCCAGAATCTTGCCGGTGGAAATGACATAAAGGTGCATATTTTTATTCTTTTAAAAATCGCAAGTTGCAAATTGCAAAGGTGAGTTTTATGTGCTTTTTTATCAGTAAGGACCAAGATGGTTGACCTCCTTGTTTCACAGGGATTGGAGGCAGCTCTTGACAAGGCTGTGCAACTTGAAGATGACGGAAAGACTAGGTATAAACAGACATACACACATATAATACTGCCAACTTTCATATATTTTTACACAATAATAACTTATCGACTTCGAATTTTCATCTTAAGTGGGGTTGATCCTGAGAGAATGAGCATAGCAGAACGTGACGCGCTGCTGGTTTTTCACACCCTCTGCAAGGTTTGCACTTCTTTGTATCTGTTTTTCTTGAATTTTAGTTGAAGTTTGATTCTTGATTTGATTAGTGTTATTACAGATGGGTATGAAAGAAGATAATGATGCAGTTACCACAAAGACACGAATTCTATCTCTTGAACTTCTACAGGTATTTCACTATTTTGTAAGAGTTGATAACTTAATTTTATGGTCAAAATTCTTCTTATAATTTGTCCAAGGTATAAAATTTTCAGGGCTTGTTAGAGGGTGTTAGTTACTCATTTACTAAGAACTTCACTTTTATGGACTCGGTTAAAGCTTACCTATCATATGCTTTATTGCGGGCATCGGTTTCACAATCCCCAACAATATTTCAGGCAAGTTTCAAGCTTTATCACCATCCTTCTCTTTTTATTGTTTTTATAAGGGGAAATAATCCATACTGTTAGCAGCACTAACTTAGGTCCTGCTACACTAACACACACTTTAAGTGAAGGTTATTAGTCATTTGAATTCATTGAAAGTGTTTGTGTGCGCAGCAGCACCAATCATCAAAATTAGGTGTTACTAACAGTACAAATCATTTCCTCTTCTATAAATATTTCTCTTGAATTTTGGAATCGGTATTGTATCCTTTTTCTACAGTATGCAACTGGAATCTTTGCAATCCTTTTGTTGAGATTTAGGGAAGTCCTCAAGGTGAGTTATGACTGTTCTGCTTTAGACGTGTTTCTCGAAATGTGCTGAAGTCATCTCCTTGTGTTAAAATTAACAAGTTTAATGTTCATTTTCAGATTGAAATTGGCATCTTCTTTCCTATAATTGTTTTAAGAACTTTGGACAGCTCTGAATTTCCACTGAACCTCAAATTAATGGTGATTCGGTACAAATTCTGCTTACAGTTTAAATTAAGAGACCTTACATAGAGATGAACAAACCCCATTTGTTATTTGGTTTACTAAAAAGTATTTATTAGAACTAAATACACATTCAAATAAATATCACAGGATGCTGGAGAAAATTTGCAAGGATCCTCAGATGCTTATTGATCTGTATGTGAACTATGATTGTGATTTTGAGGCTCCTAATTCTTTCGAACGAATGGTAATGATTATTCAGTTAATGTTGGTTGAATTCATTTTTATTTTGAATTGTTGTATATGTATGTGAATCTTGTGTTTTTCCCTTCACATGTAGGTTACAACTCTTTCCAAAATAGCCCAAGGGACACAAGATTTGGATCCAAACTCTATTAATTCTATCCAAACAGGAACACTTAAAGGATCATCACTTCAGGTTTGTGTGTCATTATACTCTCTGCTTCCATGACAAATCAACATGTGATTGTACAAATATATTACTATTACTAAATGATCTAATATTAGACAAACATGTAATACAGTTACCATTTTAAAGTGACAAATGACTTTCAAAGTAATCTCCCGGATCAAAATCAGTACTGGAAATGTTTACTTCTGCAATCATTAAAGGATCTCGGATTTTTTTCTTTTTCTTTTGTGGGACCTTGGTAATACTATGTGTAGACATGTTAACTTTTGTCCTCCATTTTTCTAGTGTCTTGTGAATGTCTTAGAGTCACTTGTTGACTGGGAGAAGTTACGTAGAGAGGCAAAGCAGAATAAAGACAAACAATCTATTCATGAAGAGGTTTCAACTATGGAGTCGAGAGAAAAAAACAGCAACTGGTTAGCAGATAACTTTGAGAAAGTGAAGGCTCAAAAATCGACCATGGAAGCAGCCATCTCTGAGGTATTATTTAATGCTTTATTAAATCCAAGCAAGAGTAAACAGTCTGAATTGAGGTCAAATTGTATTTTTCTATCAAAAAAGGTTCTAGATTCCCAGGTTATTTTAAGAAAAGTCTGATACTCAACGAGTTTTATAACAAATGCTACCAATTCAGAGAAATGTTGGTATGAAAATTATAACAAATCTCATATGAACTTTAAGTTTGACCTCAGCCATCAAAACAAGCATCTTTTAGGGTGGTAGTTTGGATCCATTTGCTTATAAATGGATCTATTGGGTACATTTGATCTCTAGTTGGGCTAAAATAAGATTAGCTAAAAAGGAAATGGGTCAATGGGTCAAACGGGTTGAAGGACGCACAAAGTGTATTGTTGATTCATAGAACCGTCAAAGTCATTTTATTAACATGTTAGATTATTATAAAACATAACATTGTCAGTGTAGTCATATTTGACACGGTAAATATATGTAAATAGCTGTAAATATACAAAAAAAATGTGTTTCGGGTCTATCCATACGGCAATACCAAAATTACCGGATCTAACCTGAACCCATTTGAGCCTCTTCAGAACACATATGACCCAGCCATTTTACGACCTCTGTTTTTCTGGGAATAGATACAACATCAAACATGTAAGAAACAAGAATTCTAGAGGAACTGATTATATATCATGAATAAATTGCAGTTCAACCGGCATCCTGCAAGGGGTATTGGATTTCTCACTGCAAATAGGTTGGTGGAAAATACACCTGAATCAGTAGCACAATTTCTCAGAAATACATCTACTTTGGACAAGGTAAAGCTTCTTTTATAGTAAAAGATAGTAAAGTTCACAGTTTCATACATAAATAGATGCTGGAAATGTTCAATGGCTGGACATTCAGGCTATGATTGGTGATTACTTGGGTCAACATGAGGAGTTTCCCCTTGCTGTAATGCATGCGTATGTTGATTCTATGAATTTCTCTGGAATGAAATTTCATACAGCCATCCGTGAATTTCTCAAAGGTTTCAGACTTCCTGGGGAAGCTCAAAAGATTGATCGAATAATGGAAAAGTTTGCAGAGCGGTAAGTGTCTTGCATATGTTTTTATCTCTAAAAGATCAAATTGTAAACTAAAAAAACATTATTAGAAAGGGCTAAATGGGTGGAACAGGTCAAAAGGGTCCCAACGTGCATTTTTTGCACAAAACCTCATAATCATTTATATTTAAAAGTTAGATTACTATTGAAGTGATATAATTTTGTAATTGACTGCTAGTTATCTATTGGACAAATTGTTTTATGTATTTTGCATATGAACTTTGAATTTGAATATTTTATTGTTTCAAGTTTTGACCTATATTCTATACAAAACAGACACATATACAGATGTAACCCTCCTAAACATTTTATAATCACCAAAAAGTTGTGTGCTCGTTGTTACTTTTAGTTGGTGAATTTTCTTGAACATTTTGCCGTTATGTACAGGTACTGTACAGATAATTCAGGTCTCTTCAAGAGTGCAGATACTGCTTATGTTCTTGCATATGCAGTTATAATGTTAAATACCGATGCTCATAATCCAATGGTATGGCCTAAAATGTCCAAATCTGATTTTGTGAGAATGAATGCCACAAATGATCCCGAAGAATGTGCACCAAGGGTACTTTTGGAGGAAATATACGATTCCATTGTCAAAGAAGAGATAAAAATGAAGAACGAGATGATCAATACTGGAAAAAGCAGTAGGCAAAAGGTAGAAAGCGAAGAAAAAGGGGGCATTGTTGGTATTCTTAATTTGGCTGTCCCAAAACTAAGGAGTCAATCTGACACACAATCTGAGAGTGACACTATTATTAAACAAACACAGGAAGTATTTAGGAAACAAGGAGCAAAAAGGAGTACATTTTATACATCTCAACGAATTGAGATTATAAGACCAATGGTTGAAGCTGTAGGGTGGCCCTTGCTTGCTACATTTTCCGTTATGATGGAAGAAAGGGAAAATAAGGCTCGAGTGGTTCTTTGTATGGAAGGTTTTAAAGCTGGAATCTGCATTACACATGTTCTTAGAATGGATACCATGCGATATGCTTTTTTGACATCATTAGTCAGGTAAATTCCTACATTGCATCATATTCTTGGCCGCTTCTTTCAGATCATTAGGAAAATAAGGTTTGAGTTGTTCTTATATTAGTTTGTTTCTGTATTTATGTATAATTTATATGTGTGCGTGATAAAGAGCTTGTTTCCTTTCCATACTTATATATAAGTTGTGTGTGTATTATATAGTATATATTTGGGCCTGATATGAACTCTTATCAAAAAGTGAATAGGACCCCAGATCTTGATTCTTCGTTTTGTGGGCGTTGCAGATTCACTTTCTTACATGCACCACGAGATATGGTTACTAAAAATGTTGAAGCTTTACGGACTCTGCTGGATCTATGTGAATCGGAGCCCAATACCCTCCAAGATACATGGAATGCGGTTTTGGAGTGCATATCTCGACTTGAACACACTACATCTAATCCAGCTATGGCTGCTACTATAATGCATGGAGCTAACCAAATATCAAAGGATGCCGTTGTTCAGTCTCTTAAAGAGTTGGCCGGGAAACCGTGTGAACAAGTTTTTCTGAACAGTGTCAAGCTCCCTAGCGAATCGGTGGTGGAATTTTTCACCGCTCTTTGTAATATTTCAGCTGAAGAATTGAAGCAGATTCCACCTCGAGTTTATAGCTTGCAAAAACTTGTGGAAATTAGTAACTATAATATGGCTCGTATACGCATGGTGATAATCCCTTCACCTATTTCAGGAATATGCTGTATCCATTGACATTAGAAGTGGCAAGATGGGCGGGTCGGATATTAATGAATAACTAATGCTTTAATTATGATTGCAAAAAGAATACTATTTGCAGTTATTATCTAAATCTTTGAATAAAACAATATAGGAGGTTGTCTGCATTAAGCATAGAATTTGGGAGATTTTTTGCTGTCTTGTTCATTAAAAATTGAAAAACTGTCGTCCTAATTGTCAGTCCAGTGCACAATTCTAATCAGTCTCCATATACAAGAGTCTGTAATTTTTAATGTCCCTAAAAAGAAAATGTAGGTTTTTATTGGAGCTATAAATGTTGCGTCAATGGTCAATAATTTATATTTTCAGGTATGGGCTAGAATATGGTCTATTCTTTCCAATCATTTTATCGCTGCCGGGAGCCATTCTGATGAGAAGATTGCAATGTATGTCATAGATTCTCTAAGACAACTTGGCATAAAATACTTAGAGCGCGCAGAACTTGCCAGTTTCACATTCCAAAATGATATCTTGAAACCATTTGTTATTCTAATGCAAAATAGTCGGAGTGAAAAACTTCGGAAACTAATTGTCGATTGCATTGTTCAGGTACGCTTACATTATTTATCAATGCAACTCATTAATTAGGGGTGTTGAAAAAACCCGAATACCCGAAACCCGACCGACTCGAATTAAATTCGGGTTATTTGGATATCTTATTCGGGTAGTTTGGTTAGTTCGGGTTTCTTATTCGGTTAGTTCGATTTATCCGAAATTTATTTGGATCGGTTATTGGTTTGGGTATGTCTAATTCGGGTATACCCGAATAACCCGAATATTATTTTTTTTAAAATTTAATATATTTTTTTTAGTAAGGAGTTTTTTTTAATTTAATATGCTATTCCTATTTATGTTCCAATTATATCCCATCGTTTATGTTGGTAAATAGATAATTGTTTCTTGTAGAATGAAACCCGTTGCACTACTATTAATCTTTTTTAGTTTTTTACATTCAGCGACATTGAAAACCAATAAGATAAGCTCCAAAACTCTATTGCATGTGTAGTGTTACAACCCACATAAATTATGCCCAAAAAATGCCCCACATAAAATTCGGGTATATATTAAGATTACCGAATTACCCTAAACCGTAAACCCTAAAAAATGATGCCCAAAATTGCCCCACATAAAATTCGGGTATTTATTAAGATAACCGAATTACCCGAAACCCGAATAATTATTCGGTTCGGTTATATTTTCTAAACAAAAATACCTGAATAACCCGGCCCGAACTACCCGAAACCCGAACAACACCCCTACAACTCATTACACTAGAAAAGATATATTTTGACTTTAAGATACAACGGACTAATGTTTTAAATGTTGCTTTATAACCAACATTACGACTGGAATAGATGATAAAATCAAAGGTTGGGAGCATTAAATCAGGTTGGCGAAGTGTATTTATAGTTTTTACAGCTGCTTCTAGTGATGAGCTGGAATCAATTGTTGAAATTGCTTTTGAGAATGTAGAACAAGGTATTTAATTCATTACTTTGTTTCCACTTCCTTAAAAATCAATATTAGTTGGCTTTTGATTACATAGGGAATATTTCATATTATATGTTCTATCCAATTCCTATTTTCTGGTAATAAACTTCCTTTACACCTTAAAAATCCCTCAAACTTCCAAAAATTCCAATTTAAGGTAATTTGTACAGGTTACCGTGTCAAAATGCTGACATGGCTGATGACATGTGTGTACCTTAAATCGAAAATTTTGAAATCATGAGGGTTGATTAGGGTGCGAACAAATTTGGTTACTCAAAATAGAAATTCCATCAAAGTTAGTTACCCAGTTATATAATTATCCATAAAAAGTACTGTTATTCTTTTGGCGTAATAGATGTAACCAAAATAAATTGGCAGTTATTCTAGAACACTTCGATCAAGTTGTTGGCGACTGTTTTATGGACTGTGTCAACTGCTTAATAAGTTTTGCCAACAGTAAAAGCTCTCATAGCATCAGCTTAAAAGCCATTGCACTTCTCCGCATATGTGAGGATCGACTTGCAGAGGTTTGTATATATATTATTCATCATTGTTTTTTGAATTATTAATGTTTTGTGGGTACTTATAACAAACTGAATGTCATCATGTTGCTCTTTTTAGGGATTTATTCCTGGTGGTAGTTTAAAACCCATTAATGCCAATGTAGATACAACTTACGATGTTACTGAACATTATTGGTTTCCAATGCTGGCTGGTTTATCTGATCTGACATCTGATGCACGACCTGAAGTAAGCAAGTGTGCACTCGAGGTTTTGTTTGATTTGTTGAATGTGAGAGGAAGCCATTTCTCACCGACATTTTGGGAGAGTATTTTCCACCGAGTTTTGTTTCCTATATTTGATCATGTGAGGAATGCGGGAAAAGAAAATACAGATGCTCGAGATGGATGGGTTCGTGAAACTAGTGTTCATTCACTACAGTTGTTATGCAACCTTTTTAACACATTTTACAAGGTAAGCATGTGATTGATTATTTACGTATGCTATATTTCCTTTTAATACTATGGGTATGTTTGGATATTGGTTGAGACTAATATCCGCCTATTGCAACTTGAAATGGCATAATGAGATTTTAATTTTTGGATCATATACTGCTTCTCATTGTCCCGTTACTTATGGGGTTGGTAGAATTGTGAGTTTCATACTAGCTGCAACAAAACTGATCATCCTGAGTAATATGTACTTACCCGTCTTCCTTATTTCCAACATATAGACTTTTACTTCCACTTCACATAACATCTGTCCTTTCACTAAAATATTCTTTTCGTCTTTTTCTCTCTTAATTCCATAAACAAATGGAATTTGCCTTATGCTCAAACAGTTGATTATGCGATTGCCATAAGTTGCAACAAAATCAGAAAAATTTTAAAGCCCTTTTTATTACAACTGTTTAGCTGATTCATATTATTCAATATCACATAATTACCTTCAAAATGCACATCCAAACACCCCCTATAACACACACATGCAAATCTGTAAAAAGTGGTAACCTTTTCTGCAGGAGGTATGTTTCATGCTGTCTCCGCTGCTAAATTTACTAGTAGATTGTGCCAAAAAGACAGATCAGTCAGTGGTCTCAATATCACTTGGTGCACTGGTCCATCTTATAGAAATTGGAGGACACCAGTTCATTGTTTCTGACTGGGATACCTTGTTGAAGAGCATAAGGTGCTTGTAATTCCATTTCTAATTGATTGATAATCTTTTGCCAAATGCTAAAGACACACACTACCCTTTGCAAAAATGAGCAATGTTAGATGAAATATGGAAAGAGTGGTAGTCTTCCCTGCATTTACAAATCCAAAATATATCCAAAATTGTTGATTCTTTCAAATCCTAGTGTTTTTTTGCAAGTTTATAACAATAATGACATTGCAACAAAGAAAGCAAGCCTCAGTCTGCTTAATCTATTATTATTATTATTATTATTATTATTATTATTATTATCTCAGGGATGCTTCTTATAGCACTCAACCCCTTGAGTTACTCAATGCTCCGAGTCTTGAGAGCGCCAAGCCTCAATCAGTTA
>JAUEJL010094282.1:0-13892 GCA_032274825.1 Drosophyllum lusitanicum
ATTAATTTAGATTAAATGAAGGGTCAAGATTTTATATTGATTGAATTTTAAGAAGTCTTAAAATTTAAGAGGAGAGATAATGTTAAATGGTTTATATAGTAGTATAGATATATATGGGGGTAATTTAGTAATTTCAAAACACTTAAAATTTAAGAATTTAAGCAAAAGGCCTAAATACTTTATAATATAGTATAGATTTGGTATTCATTCTTTAACAAGAATAACATAATTTAAACTTTAAATAAAAATAATTTAACCCCGCCGCGAAGCGCAGGTTACATAATACCTTGTTGATGTTCAAATGGTTTAGTAAATATATCTTGCTCAAGTTCATGCACCCTGCAATATATCTGTATTAAGAACAAGGGTAATAGTTGGACACTTTCATTTCTTCATTTGTAATTCAAGATTTAATCAATATATTTTACTGTTTCATCAAGAACAACTATTATGTGGTTGTTATAGGTTAAATTCTCAAACCAATGAAGAAATGACTAGAATAAAATGAGCATAAACTTTAAACTAGGCCTTTGTCATAGGCTCATAACTGATTGTGAAATAACTATTGAACTTGGTTTTAAAAAATTATAAGCGATCCTACATCTGATTATGGTCCTGATGCTAATAGGTTTGATCCTACGTCTTAACGAACTTCTAATCTTGATATGCTTCTTACTGTCGTCTTTCCTATGGCCTTATTTCAATGTACGCATATCCATTTGAGCTCTGCATTAGTTCAACATATAACATCTCATTTATTTATATTTTTATTTAAAATTTTAAAGAAGTGCCAAATAACTTGTTTTTGGGAAATCAAAATTAATTTCTTTTAGTTGTAGGCCTTTAGTTGTAAGTTATTTTTATGGCTTACATATGTCAAATAAAATATGTATTAACACTACCTTTAGAAGGTAATCCTTTGTATGTTGAACATTGAAATGTTGTACTCTGTAAAAGAAAAGAACATGCAAATGATTTATTTTTAAAGACAAGAAAATAGTTTTGACAACGAATATGTCAACTAGTTGTCTAACATATGATAACATTCCCCCTTCTCCTTTTGTCAGATGTCTTCCTAGAATCAGTCTTTCTACTCATAGCTAGAGGCATGACTATATACATCTAACGTCACTCATACCCTGCTTTGGCGGGATTGTGTTATATTTTGAGTTGTCTAACAAATAATCAAATAGATGCATATATTATAATCAAATATAGTTTTGATCACACGTGTGTTGATTATTGCAAGCATCACCATCCAGTCATTCACCATTGACTATAGATTTCGATCTTGTGACACTGATTAAGAAGTTTGAGCCATAAAAGTCTATGGCTATTACAAACACAAGTAATACAAACAATCATTTATCGACTGATTATAATACAAAAGTTGAGGGACTGTTTTTGCAATATACTAAAAGAGTAAGGGCAAAACCTACATAATCGCCCAGAACGACAAGTATAACCCGAACCGAGAAAAACGCTCGTCAGTCGTAACACCCTTACTTTCTTCTGATCGATAAAAAATCCCAAATTTCCTCTGTTTCAAATTCCACCATCTTCTCTTCATGCATAACAGTCCACAGTTATTTGTTTTAATTTGATAAACAAATTATTGCTGTCTGTTTTAGATTCCAGCACTTGTTCTTGACCGGTTTTTCGGAAGGAGGAGATATAAGAGCATAATCGAATCAAATGGGCAGACCACCTAGTAATGGAGGCCCTTCTTTCCGCTTTAATCAGGCCGAGGTGATTGTTCTCTCCGTTTTTCTTGTTCCATACCCACTAATTGTGATTTCCCCGTTGATTTTTTGGTTCTTTTGTTAATCTATTTGAAATCCCTAAAAGGAATAGTCCGAATTGGCTAATATCGTATGTTATTGAATGGTCTTATTTTGCTTATAAACATTATCGAGCTTGTATGTAATGCCTGTTTTCTTGATTAGTAGTTGTAGCAGTGGGATTTATGATAGTAGTATTTAATTCGTTCCAAAGACACACAAAAAATGAACTTTATTATTCAGTTTGATTTGATAATAGGGATAGTCAAATGAGATGTTATTTTTTTGGACATCCTGAGGTCCAAGAAAATTGTATAATTTGCTTCAATACCTAAAGGGCATCATAATTCATATGAATTCTTGGATTTTTGGGTGAAAACATGATAGTTCAATGAAATTTCGTGTATAATATGACAGATAGCATTATTAAAAGATTTCAGGTGTTAGATTTGTTACAAATGGATGGTGCCCTTTCCTTTTAGATGCCCCTATGGCCTAGTTCTTTTTCTTTCCTTTTTTTTGGGGTGGGGTTGAAGGAGAAGGGGGGGGGGTGAGGGTACTATTTACAAAATAAAATTGAGTGCACCCTCCGGTACCCTTATATGCTATGAAGGTTTGTCCTAAAGCTCTGAAGTTACCCTTGTGTTTGTGTCTGTAGGTTAGAAACCTTCACAGTGATAGCGAAACCTTAATAGCGCATAATCAAAGGTGTGAAGGTTACAAACCTTCACAACATTTAAGGGTACCTTCATAGCATATAAGTTGTTCTCACGGAAAACTGAAGATTCACACCTGATCTGGAATCATTATTATTTATTAATTTAGTTAGGCCTACAATAAAAAATGCCAATAGTTGATCATATTAATCTATTATCTCCTCCATATACATATGCTAATGAGTGAGTATTTGATGGAACTTTTTATACAGTGTCTTTATTCTTCATAAAATACATGCAACAATGATGCTTAATTGTGACCATGCATAATCTGCATGGTACTTTGTTGAAAACTATATAAAAGGGTTCATATAGTTAATTTTGTATTGCATATAGAAGAGTCATGTACGTTGCGTTAATGATAAACTTTTATGAAGAGAAATATTATAGAAAAGGCAACAGTCCTTGTTCTCCACTCTCCAGCTAGTTATTTATATATTTTTTCTTTGAAAGATTGCGGAGATGGAAGCTATTTTACAAGCACACAGAACAGCAATGCCCGAACGTCAAGTTCTTGTTTCCCTAGCTGAAAAGTTCAGGTATATAATAACTAAGTTGGTATTTAAGATTGTGCTTATTTGCTTAAGTTGTTGGGCAATCTTTTTATCACCACCATCAGATGTAAACATGGGATCTCTGTGTGCAGTAATTCTGAAGAACGGTTGGGAAAGATTGAAGTTCAAATGAAACAAGTGTGGAATTGGTTCCAAAATAGAAGATATGCTATCAGAGCTAAAGCAGCTAAATCACCAGGGAAGTTAAGTATGACGCAAACTGCTCGAGATGAGGTAAAAGGTGTGCCTCAGGCTACACAACCACATGCTGCTTCTTCAAGTGAGTTAACTCGTACTTTTTACAGTATTTGTTATACAGAACTTACATACAATTATTGATGATGCAGCCACCGTTAGATCCTTGCCTCAGGGAGCACAGCATCCGACTGTTCCTTCAGGTACAACAGACCTCATTTTATTTTGGAATTTTGAAATCATTCGTTTCCTAATTTGCATTCTTGGTCAACTCAGCTTCAGTAAGAACTTTCCCACAAGCACCTCAGCATCCACCTGCCTTTTCAGGTAAAATTATCTTTTAGAGGTTATTGGTATTTTGGGTTTTTTTAAATATACCAACTCTTTTGTGAAGACCATTGAGGATTTAAAATTATGAATTGTACCAGTTCAAACTGCAGGAAGGGTGGCAGATAATTCTCAGATGGAGTATGAAGCTAAATCTGCTAGGGATGGTGCATGGTTAGTACCTAAAGACATTTATATAATGTTAACAATAATGAAAGTTTATTTTTGTTAAACAAGATTAATTCTTTGTGATGTTTGTTGTAGGTATGATGTTTCAACCTTTTTGTCACATAGGTCTCTTGAGACGGGTGATCCGGTAATTACATATAGAACCCAATTAATGCTTGACTTTTCAATTTCCACTTTTTCATATGAATTAATTCTGCTATCTTATATCAGGAAGTTTTGGTGCGCTTTGCTGGTTTTGGAGCTGAAGAGGATGAATGGGTCAATGTGCGCAAGAATGTGAGACAAAGGTCTCTTCCATGTGAATCATCTGAATGTGTTGCTGTTCTTCCCGCCGATCTCATCCTTTGTTTTCAGGTGCTGATAATCATGTTTTACTATTTTAATTTAAGAACCTGTTTCTAAAACATTTGAAATTTTACAGGAAGGAAAGGAACAGGCTCTTTACTTTGATGCCCATGTTCTCGACGCACAAAGAAGGCGTCATGATGTAAGAGGTTGCCGTTGTCGGTTTTTGGTTCGTTATGATCACGATCAGTCTGAGGTATGCAATTATAAATATATTAGTTATTGATGAGAAATTTTCTTTTTTTCTCCTTTTGATATGATTTTGTTCCATTTTTCAGGAAATTGTGGCGTTGAGGAAGATTTGTCGTAGACCGGAAACTGATTATAGGCTGCAGCAACTTCATGCTGTGAACGAATCTATTTCGGCTAACCAGAACAAAAATGGCGCTAATAATAATATTCATACTGTCAGCACTTTAAGAGTCTATCCTCCAGCTGAAGTACAACCAAAGCAACAAAAAGCGGAGTCCATGGTGCCACCTTCACCAGCAGAAGCACCACAAAAGCGCCAGAGACTAGATTCAACGGTTCCACCAGAGGGATCGCAAAGGCAGTTTAAAGTAGAACCTGTTGCGCTGGCTGATGTACCACAAAATCAGCAAGGAGTACAAGTGGCAGTAGCTGCTCTTGGGCATAAAGTAGAACCCGCCACACCAGCCCAACTGTTAGTTGAGGTGCAAAGAATGGAACCTGTGGTGGCTTCTCCATTTTCCCCTGGTTCACTAGAGCCAAAAAAGGTGGAACCAGTGGTGCCTCTTCTATCAGCCCAAGATTCAGGGGAGTCTCAAAATGTTGTATCTGCAGGACCCACCATTATAGATGCAGTACCACTTGATACGCAGAAAGTACAACCTGTGATGCCTGATCCTTCGACTGAAGTATCGGTAGAGCCACATAAAGTGGAAAGCAATGTACCTTCTTCAAGTGAAGGTGAAAAACAGGAACTGCAAACAGTGGAAACTAATGTGGGACTTCCCTTGTCCAAAGAATCAGAAGAGCGTAATAAAGCTGAACCTGGTTCTTCAGGTGAAGTACCTGAAGTGGGACCTGCTAATCCTCCATCAGCTGATGCACCAGTTGGATCAAATGAAGGGGATCCAATGGTACCTGAGGCAGAGAAAGAACCTGTGGTCTCTGGCTCTTCAGTCAAAGTACCAGCAGAATTGTGTGAAGTACAACCTCATGTGCCTGATCAACCTCATACAAGTGCCCCCGAGGCTAAAACTAAGGAACCCATGCTGCTTGTTTCTACTAATGAACCTAATGTGGTTGAGGTGGCAATAGAGACCAAAACTGAGGAACCTGTGGTTCCTGTTTCTACTAATGGCCCTAATATGGTTGAGGCAGTGGAGACTAAAACCGAGGGACCCATGGTGCCTGTTTCTAGTGATGGCCCTAACATGGTTGAGGCAGTGGAGACAAAAACGGAGGGACCAGTGGTGCCTGTTTCTACTGATGGCCCTAACATGGTTGACGCTAAAACCGAGGAACCAGTGGTGCCTGTTTCTAGTAATGACATGAATGTTGTTGAGGAGGCGATAGAGGCTAAAACTGAGGAACCTGTGGTGCATGCTTCTACTGATGGCCCTAACATGGTTGAGGGAATAGAGACTAAAACCGAGGGACCAGTGGTGCCTGTTTCTCCTGATGGCACTAACATGGTTGAGGCTAAAACCGAGGAACCAGTGGTGCCTGTTTCTAGTAATGACAAGAATGCGATTGAGGAGGTAATAGAGTCTAAAACCGAGGAACCTGTGGTGACTGCTAGTGATCCTGATGTGATTGAGGCTGAAATCGAGCAGCCTAAAGTCTCAGAGATTATGGAGTGTAACGAGGATAGACATGCAAATGTCGCAGAGAACACGAACAACAGCACGGTAGAAAACTCTGACCTCACACGAGAGAATGCTGCTGTAGCTATGGAAGAAGGATAATTTAGATAGTAGTTGAATCTTGTTATCAAAGCATTAAGTGGTTTTAGGGTCGATTCTTTATAAGATTATGGAGTTATAAATCATGTTTAGTTTTTCTTATTAAATAGGAAGAGAAATGTGGATTGTTTTGGGGTTGGGATGTTAAATGTTGTTGAGAAAGTATCGGTGGTACTTGGACTATAATGGTCTCTTTGAAGATGGTTTTACATTGCGCAAGTATCAACAAAATGGTTTTCTATCCATTCTTGAAAGGAAAAAGAATTCAGCAGGTAATAGGAACATGTGTTTATAAGTGTAACACGTTGTTTAACAACTAAATTTATCAACTGTTTTATTATACAACGTGTGAAGTTAATAGACTGACTATTTGTTAACATGAAGATAGTCCAGCCCACTTAGGTCGTTGCTCCTCTTAAGTTAAGCGTGTGGAGCTCTTGTTTCAAGTTTCTCGATTATTTTCATCGTGAATTATAGTTCTTAACTCTCGTCTCGTATGATTCGCTGTTTTTTTAGGTGATATGATCTTGTTTCATGTGTTGTTTCTGATTAGGTTCTTATGGAATTGTTCATAGTTTTTTGAGATAATATGTGGCTTGAGAGTTTATTATTTCATTATGTTAATCCCAGACGTAGGCCATAAGATTTAATTTCAAATTAACGGTGAGTTTGATTGTAATTTTGAAAATGTGATGAATAGGTATTGAAATTCTTGAGAAAATAAGAAAGATGGTTACTAGACATCATAAAACTTTTAGATTTCTTAACAATCTAGTGATTTTCAAATTAAATGATAATACTTTTCAATTAAACGAGTAATTATTTACTTAAAATTTAAGAGTTGTTGGGTTTTTATTTCGTTAGATTTTGAGTCCATGTTTACAAAAAAAATTGTTTCAGTTACGAACTTAAATTTATGAGTTAAAATTTGAAGTTATTAGTAATTATTTACTTAAAGTTTTCTAACTATTGTCCTTTTACCTACACTTGTAAGTTATCTTTTAATTTTTTTTTAATATAAATAAAAGACTAATCCTCATCAATTCTATTAGATAATTATAACTTTTTATTTAATCAAATTAATCTTAATAATTTATTTAATTAAAATTGAAAACTTAATTTTGACTTTTAATAGTCAATATTGAAACTTAAATTTGACTTTAAAATTTTATAGTCAATCAATAATTTCAAAATTGTAAAGATAACATAAAATTAATAGTTTGAAAAGATATATAAATGTTTGAATATTGAATCGTAAGTATTTGTTTTGAAATTCAAATTTTGTTTGCTTAACATAATTAACAAATTTAATGACACGCAAAATTATATAAGTACACTAATGAATTAAAAACAACTCAATACTTAAATTTTGTTAACTAATACAAATCTCTTTTAATATCTTATAATAATGATCTTTTTATTTTAAATATTAATAAAAGACTAATTTAATTTTATTAGACAATCCTAATAATTTATTTAGTCAAAATTAAGAGTATTTATTAATTGTGCAATCTCAACCTTCCATTCGATCAAAATCAAGACCAAATTTAACTATAGAGGTACTAAGGTAGTAAGGAGTAGGTCTTTATCAATTATAAAATAAATCAATTTTTATAAAAATATAGAAAACTCTAGTAAGATAAAACTAGAAAAATCATGAAGAATTATATGGCGGTCAAACCATACCCTTAATCGCCAGATCTAGGGATAAACCTTATTTTCATTCTCAAATGATTAATAATGATTTGAAATAAAATGGTGAATATCATTTTGATTCTTTTATCAAAAAAAATTCCTTCTATAAAAGTATAAATACTATCACATAAAGTACAACATACAAATTAAAATACGAGAATACAAAAAAGTTTAAAGGTATAGAAATTTAGATATTATCAAAAGTAGTTCATGATACATTTATTGACTCCATCTTTTATAATCAAAGTTTATTTAATTCATTTTAAAATTTTGAGATATACTCGTATATATTATTTCACTACTAAAAATGACACTAAAGTTGACAAACATTTAGGCTACGAAAGTATTATAATTATTTGATTCGTTAGTTATTTTGTAAATTAGTGTCTTCTAATCATCATTTGAACATATTGTTTTTTAGTACTTATTTTTTATCATCCTTTTAAATTCGTAATTCTTTCGCATCTTATGATTATTTAATATTTTTATTAATGTTTAACATTCATCATTTTTAAACTAACTCGTGTATTACACAGACATTTAATTTAGTTAGTCTATAAAACTATTAATTAAGTCAAATATTTACATACTTATCTTCTAATATAAATAAAAGAATAGCTTGAATAAAAAATATTAGACAATCTTACAATTGATTTGGATACAAATTACATCCGAACCATTTATTTTTATAAAAATTGAAATCTAATTTTGACTTTTCGTAAATTGGATTTAATTTTGATTTTAATTTAAATCAAAATGAGAGTATTTCATATATGATCTTTTTAAACTTTAAAATATTATTTATGTCCGCTCTAATTTACAAATATCATATTTACTTTTTATAACATTTTAAACTATCACATTTAACCAAATTGTTAGTTTTATTATTTTAAAATATTTTATAATCATTTTAAATTTTTTATAATTATAACCAATAAAAACTTGACTTCATTGCCCGTAATTCTAACAATATTGATCGATGACTTCTAGAAGAAACAAAATCACAGCTCTTAGTATTTTGGTACCACGTTTCTGCTGTTATGCTTGCCCTCCCCTCGCGTCGATGTTTCCACCATTGGTCTGAATGTTGACGCCATCTGACAAATCATTTTTTTAATTCTCATTTGTTTCATGTTTTATAACTATTTAATGTATTTTTATTAATGTTTAATATTTATCATTTTTAAAACCAATTCGTATATTACACAATTATTTAATCTAGTATGCTAATAAACTGCTTAATCTGTAAAAATAAGAGCATCCGCAATCGTCCAAATACGAGCTCATTATTGAGAACTATCACCTCCATAACGAGATTCTTGCTCATTTTTGTCTTCTCCAAGGTTCCGTTAACACATTGTGATGCAGTGGCTCATTGTGGTGGACCTGGTGGTAATGACCTTATATAGCAATGTTTTAAAACCTGGGTTTTTAGTTGACCCGGACTCCTCACCGGGTCACGGGTCAACCGGTTCGACCGGCGGGTCAACCCGGTTTTCAGATTTTTAAATTTTTTTAAATATATATGCATATGTGTGTATATATATGTATGTATATAAACTTGGAAACAATTACTAATCTGTTAAGAAACTAAATAATCTATCAAGCATAAAATGAAATTCTATTGAGAGTGTTACGTGAACTCAATGGAGGTTTATGCTTTAAGGACAGTCACATGTCGGAGATGACAGAGGATATGAGTTGCCGTCGACTATCGAGAGGGGTTCACAACTCATTTTTAAGGTTTCTGTCGAGTGAGGGTTTCAAAGTATCAATTGTCGAAATGACTAATCGCTAAACTTTTATGTTTTAAAAAAAATATTAAAATGAAAAAATAAAAACCAGATTAAACCGGGCCGGGTCGACCGGTTCAACCATAAACCAGGGCGGGTCAATGCGGGCCAGAAATGAGCAAAAACCCGGTATACATTGACCCGGTCTCCTCACCGGGTCACGGGTCAACCGGCCGGGTCAACCCGGGTTTTAAAACATTGTTAAATAGTCGTGATTTTTTTAACCACAAAATTTGAAAAAAAACACATTTATGTGTTCATTTATGATAACGATGCATGTTATAATTACGGATAGTTAATATACTAACATTGCTCGAAGTTAACTCATGCATCCTTCTAGTTCCAATCTTTCCTTTCCTAAAAACGCCTCCTATAAAATTAATTTCACAGAAATATAAATCTGAAAATTAAAAGGGACCTGCAGTTGCAAACTTGCAATGGACTTAAACAACATCCTCTGCGGATACAAACGGAGACACGTCCACCGCCATCCACCACCTCCCTCCGCCACTCTCACATACTAAATTTCTTCTTCGTCGTCATTAATTTCTTCCAAGTTCTCGTTCATTGGTCGGAATAATTACACGATGCGGTCGTTATTGCGATTTAACCAACTCAAAATTTCAACCATTGATTCTATCGAAGGCTTGCGTTATTCTTCAAGTAGATTAGGTTTCGGTATTAGGAGTATTGTCACGAGCTGTAGAGCGGTGCTTCTGCCGCGGTTTGGTGGTGCTGATGTGCTTGAACTACGAGATAATGTCCGTGTCCCTGATCTCAAGCCGAACGAGGTACTCGTTCGAGTTCGCGCCGTTTCGGTTAATCCTCTCGACACCAGGGTGAGTATTTATTTATTCTTGTTGGTTTATTCTTGTTTTCTTTGTTTAATTATCAGAAATATAATTCAATATGACGGAGTCGGCTTTTAGGGGGTGTTTGGCTTAGCTTATTAAGGGTGGGCTTGTAAGCCTGGCGTATTTTTATTAAGCTCAAAATTTTCTCAATTTCGATTGATTTGTTGATGTGGAAGTTAGAACAAGATAAACAGAACTGTTCAGTATGTGAACTTTATGTATCTTGCTTTGGAAGACTTCTGTCAAGAATTTCATTCTGCTAGCTTAGTAAGGCTGCTCGACTTATAAATGCTTAGTCACTATTTTGCATGTTTAAATTAGTCCCTTCATTCCAGAATTCAATTCCATTTTTCATGATTAACTCAAACAAATATCAGTAGAAGGTTTAGACGAGAATATGGAAGGTTTTGCTCTGTTGCTACAATGAGATAATTAGTTCTTGGTGTAATTGTGATTTCATTTACCTGTCGGTTTAAGTGAATTTGGCAATTTGAGTGAGTTCGGATTCTGTTGAGTGCTTGCATGTGTAATTTCCTTGTGACCTCTTATACAGTTATACTAATGCATCTGGTTAAGCTTATTTACTCATGTGTCTTTTTGAGCTGACCATTTTCACTCACAAGTATATGATGTAACATACCTAGATTATTGGTTAGTTGAGGAAACTTAATTGTTGCATCATGGAGCTAGAGAACTCACTAGCATAATTTTCATACTTACTGGGCTGTAGGTAAAAAATCAGCTGCGAGAGCGCTCTCTTTGTAAATTTGTCGAAATTTAGCCCTATGCATTCACACTTCCATTATTTCCAGCATCTATATCCTTCACTGGAAGTGGCATCTGTTTCATCATAGTTCAAACTGAATAACAATAGGGAAGACTCAGATGCATACTAATGTCAAAGGGACCGTAATTAAGATTTGTTTTATATAGATTTCATATTGTGTTCTCTTTCATTTGGGAATAATTTCATCACCATAGGAATTGTATCCTTTTATTATTCGTTTGCCAGAAAAAATACATGAAAGCAGCAGGTCATCTGTGATAAGGTACTGAAACTAGACCAGAGAATAGTGATGTAGTGATACGAACCCATCCCATACTAGGCTCGTATCATGCCATAAGCCCAAGTGTAGAACTCATCCAAAAGCTAGCTTGTAGTGGGAGGGGACACCTAGACTTATAAGCTACCATCTTAATTTACTTTTGGCCGATGTGGTATCATAACAATACCCCGCACTTGAAGGACCAACATCCTCGTTGGTCACGGCTAGCACCCCTCTTTTCAGGTGCAAGCCACCACTACATAGATCACCACTCCGAGTCCTCGTTGGTCACGGTTGACACCCTTCTTTTTCTGGTCCAAGCCACCACTCCGAGTGTTGGAACCTTGCAAGATGGGGATGGCTCTAATACCAATCAAATTGATAACAGCAAAATTAAACAAGGGCAGCAGGTAATCGGATGCTTAGATAGAATAATCAAACACTTGGCCTTCGAGACCCAAGCTATCTCCAAGTCGTACAACCAAATCAATAATCGAATCCCTCCTAAACCTAGGGAGTCGGCTGTTAAGCTAAGGCCGATCCCTAACAGAAGGAAATAATAATTAATAATATTTAGTCCATAATTAGCTACTAAAAATTGAGTAATAACACTTAGCCCCCTCGAGTTGCCTTTTTGCACTGATAAACACAGCCCCAGCGCTTCTGATTCGCATCATGTAGCCTTATGAAAGCCTGAGAAAATAAACAAGCCCTCTCAATTGAGAGGTTGTGCAACTGGAAAAACCTTGCAATGATCATTACATTTTCAAGAATGTGATTTCATGAGCACGAGAGCTTTGGTTATCTTCCAGCATGCTTTTGACCATAGTCACATAGATCGCTCCAGAAGCCACGATCTCCGTTCCCGTCGCTCCGTTCCCAATCGAGGTACGTTTTCGATCCCGTCGTTAGTAGGATCGCGACCCCAATCGATGGTCAAATCAACCCCAATCGATGGTCAAATCGATCAATTGCCCATTCAATTCATCGAATGGAACACAAATTGGAACGATCCAGTCAAGATCAAAACGCGAATTTCATCGATTGGGGTTGATTGCCTCTTCAATTCGCCGACGGTATCATCGATTGGAACGATCCAGTCTTCAATTCGCCGACGGTATCATCGATTGGAAAAATCCAGTCAAGATTAAAAAGTGAATTTCATCTATTGGGGACCATCGATTGGGTTGTATTTCTTCAACTGGCAGGAAAACTGAAATCCTATTGGCCATACCCAACGTACCTAAGCCTCGTTACCTGATTTCATACCAGTCAACTAATTACACACTCTTCAATTTGACTCCAATTGGCACCGTTTATGCTTCTGTTTTTTTTAATTCTGCACTCTTTTGGGCTTTCTGTAATTCTACAGTTCAATTCTGCACTGTCTAGTGTAATTCTGCACTATTTTAATGAATTACAGCATGTTATTGTTTATGTTTTCTGTTAATTGTTATGTTTCTGGTTTGTTTTTTAATACTAGAATGTTATTTAATGTTTGGTTCATGAAATCTGTTTTTGGTAGTGGGTAAAACGTACCAAAACGTAAGGTACATCGTACCGAACCCGTACCGAAATGAACCTACCCCCCTCCGTACCGGATACGCCCAACCTAGCGAACAGCGTTCCCGATCCTCGTTCCCGTACCGAAGCGATCCGTGAACTATGTGACTATGGTCGATAACATGAAGGAATACGATCGGGACTGCATGCAAGGAAGGCAACGATCCAGTGGAAAAACAATAATGAACACCAATAGCCCGAATCAACTCTGTAGCTCAACAGGGTGACCTATTTTTATAGGGAAACACTCAGCAAATTTACACACCCCATCATATACCTTACATGAAAACTACTACACCCTTAACATCCACCATGCACATGGTCAAAATAATTCTGTGGCTCAAAGGGTTAAAAGAAAGGGAAAGTATTCCACCGTCATATCTCCACCATTTCTCCACACCTCCCATCTCCCATGCAAACCTTCACATATACTTATGCCATAATTCATGCATATAGTACCAATCTTCCAAACACAAGAAGACTCTCCTATGATGTTTCTTTTCTTTGACACTTTATCATAACTTTCTCGATTTACACACTCTTAATTTTTTTCACATTTTCACTTGCCAAACTCCGTTTGAACCCCTCCCCCCTCACTACAAGAAAAATGCTTTTTAGGGACCACAAAAGTCGTCCCTAAAAACTATAAAGTCGTCCCCAAATGTTTTTAGGGACCGCGGTCGTCCCAAAAGGCTCCGTGTCTAAAGGCTCGTCCCTGAAAGTTTCTTTTGGCACAACATTGGGTGGTCTCTAAAAGATTTCACTTTTTGACACAACATTGGGTGGTCTCTAAACGATGTAATTATGGATTAACTTTTAGGATGAATAACATCTTACTAATGTATTATGTAGAAACAAGTGGCTTCTGTTGAGAATTTGCAAGTAAATTGCTACAGAGTAAAC
>JAUEJL010094293.1:0-13889 GCA_032274825.1 Drosophyllum lusitanicum
ATTTAATTCCAGAAATTGATCAGATTTGTGCTGTTTAAATCCGTCAAAAAAGTTTGAAGATATGTTTTGGCAACAAATTCAGCCATGCATCACAATGTTGGATTACCATCTGTTTGTTTATTTCCGTTTGGTGTTTGTAATAAGTTTGATTGGTTTTCTTGGCGTTTCAAAGTGTTTATTTTCTTTTTGAAATCAGATCGATACACCTTTCGAATCACCTCTTTTGTAATCGTTGCAATTAAGTGAACATATATCTTAATTTCTCGGGTTAAGATTTTCCTATGTTGTGTTCAAACACGATTCATTTTGTTCTTTTACAAATATGAGAGTGAGACCTACAAAGAGATTCATTCTTGACTTAAAACAAAGAACCCACTCTCATTTATGAGAGAATATAATAGGTCGTGTTTGACCACAACATGAGAAGATTTTAACTCGTCTTTCTAATAAGTACGTTGTGATGGCCGAGCCGAAGCCCCTTCCTAGTGGAAGAATATGTTTAAGCATATTCATCTTCAAAATTTAATTAATATTCTTTCAAAATTTTAACTTTATAAGATCTTATACTACATATATACTAAGTAGTTTATGAGGTATTTGATGGGCGAATGTGGAGCACGAAATTAATGGTAATGGATTGGCAATTGCATATAGTTTAAACGACGGGTGTGTATCCGCGCTCAACAGCCGAAGTAAGTTAGTAACAATTACAGGCATAACAAAAAATAACAAATTTTAGTATAATTTAGCACATAAAAGCTTGATTAATTCTTTAGAACAATGAATGTCCTAACTTATGTCATTGTTTTGGATATTATGAACTATCTTAGGTCTATATTTCGTATATGTAAATATCTGCGTAACATATAGTTAGAAAAACTATACATTTTAGTTGCCTTTCTTTAAAAAAAACTTGTGGTTAACAATTTTTAATAAAAAAACATAAGAGGAAAATTTTATATTGTTTGAGAGGTTCATAATTGTAGATATTATAAATTTTGTAAGTAATACTTTTCTTATGAAATTATTTTTTCCCACTATTAAAACGCCGTTTTAATAATCCTTTCATACTAATCTAATGGAAGTTACTTCTTGTTTATAGCAATGTCATCAATATTTTATATGGATTCACATATCATGTAGTCAGCAAAGTAATAATGGCATGAATGGCGATCAAATGATGTAGTACTTATCAAAAGTCTTTGGTCTGGTAGTATACGTTGTTTAAGGTGACTATTAAGATTTTAGGTTAAAGTCTTATAGTGAAGACGATGTAGATTTGAGATTAGGTTTATCAGATATGTGAGTTATGTGGTGCAAAGAAAAAACTCCATTCATCCTAAAATTCTGACCATTTTTTACTTTTAAAGTCTTTTTTTTTTCAATTTTGACTTCAAATATTTATGTTTGTGTTATATAATACTTGATTAAAATTATAACAATGAAAATGCATTCAAAACACAGTACATTCATATATTTTGCATCAAGTAATATATAACAAAAACAAAAATAGTTAAGATCAAAACTGAAAAATGAAGACTAAAAAAAAATAAAAAATAAACAATAATTTTTTAACGAGCGAATAAAATGATATCAGGTATATGTTTCTCTAGTTTTAGTATGCTAATTTTTGCGTGCTAGGTTCTAATTTGAGTTGGATTTGACAAATTCTAATTGATAGAATTAGAAAAAGAACAAATAGGATGAAACTACGAGAAGAAATAGAAAATCAGAAGGGGATCCTAATCGGATGCTCTCCGACTCTAATCAAAGAAGATCTACCAGATGGACTCTGCCCAAGCTACACCGCCGAGATCTTCAAATAAACTCACGATGCCCCTCTTTTTTTTTGCACTACATTAGCTTTATATAATTTTTTTTGCCCTACATTAGCTTTATATACGATTTCTACTTTAGATTGCTTTGGGCCTTCGGGACTAGGCTTCACACATATAGATATTGGTTGGTATATTAGCATGTTCTCTATCATATTTCATGTGAATTTATGTTAGGTTGTTTCTTGAAATTTCTCATTTAATCAACTTTCTTTGCATATCATGTCAATCTTTTGCTCAGTAAGCTTATACATTCTGTGAGGAGAGTTAAATAATAAATAAAATAAAATATATTAAGAGCAGACTGTGATCGACTACTACTCTTGATATTTTTCTTATGAGTTTTGATTCTATTAGTCTAAGTGGCTTTGGTAACGTTGTCTGTAATTTTTTAGTTTCATGAGCCCTGACAGGGTAGACCTTTCAGTGGAACCAATCCAGCTAAAAAGCCGAAGATTACAAGAAGATGAAGAAGGATCTGATTTTTGTTTTGAGCTTTCATGAATCCACTTTCACAATCAGAGATTCAGAGTAGAGCTAAGATGTGAAGGTTGAACCGCCAAGCGGGAAAGAAAATATGAAGATTGAACCCATTTACACAATCGGCTTGTATATGCATATGTGCATTGCCAAAATCTAACTTAATCGACAAAAGCACCAATCAATACGTATTTATGATTCCACGTTAGCATACACAAGAGTTCGGAGACTTGAAACACTCAAACATCATATCTTTATATGCTCATTAACAAGTCTCTAACAGTGCAAAACCCAAAAGCATTCAATAACTGTTTGTCCTTAAGGGCGAGCCATTGAAATTAAAATTGCTTCAAAAGGAAGCATAAAATTTTATGCCTCTACAAACTTCTTAAGATTCTTAAGCCAGTTTGTGTATTCTCTGTGCTCTTTGTTCACCATGTATTCATGCAAAAAGTTTGTTACACTTGGCTTGATCCCCCTGATCTCCAAATACTTGTGGAATGCCTTCTGTAGATTCTCGTCCAATTCACTGCAACAGATACAATTCAGTATCAAAATTAAATATATGAACACAACACAATGAACTAATTATCCCATTTTTCCAAAAGGTGACGATTCCAAACCATTTAATTATAAATAGGTCAAATCAGATTGTTTTACATCTCTAACGGGTCAGACCGATTATTTTTTTGAAAAAAAAAAAAGTCTAAAGAGAATTAGGTCGAAAACCGCTCAAAGTATAATCTAATTGCATAAAATCTCCTAAAATCATTTTATTCAAAAACAGACATTATTACTTAAATAATTACTTCACATTCTAATTATTTAGTAAAAAATCAAGAGTTTTGAGAACCTGTTTTTGACCCATTACCCAACCCCCCCATTTTCCCACATGTAACCTAATACCCAAAAGGAGATGATGTTTTGAAAGATAATACTCACTCAAATCTAGGTCCTTCATAAGGAAGTTGGTCATCAGCCATTTGTGGATCTTTAACCGACAAGCTATCAATAACAATTTCATCAGGATAAGCGGTGATACCAAACTCCAAGCAGGGCCCGTCTGTCTTGGAGACTTTTACAATCATCGGGAGACTTGATTGATTGTCTTTTTCAGTATCATCATCTGCATCATCATCATCATCTTCCTGGCCTGTAACAAGGCTAGATGGTTCAACTTCAACATGGATACTTTCACCTTGGTACTCTCTCGTCAGAGATACTGTTTGTTGTCCATGATTATCATCAAGTTTAAATGGGAATCCCTCTGGGATATCATCACCCTGTGAAACATTCAATAAAAGAAAACCACGAGCATACTGAGAAAAGAATTTTAAAAAAAATAGCAGGAAAGGCCCTCCATTACACAAAAGATAAATCTACTACTGGTAGTCTAGTCTGGTACCAAGTATAAGATATTAAGATGCTTCAAAGTTTTTTAAGTTTAGTTATTAGAATTTAACTTAATTCAGAGAATACTACTATTCATTATGCAACTAGTCCCACCAATGATCAATAGGAAGAAAACTAGGAACACACTTTTGAAGTCTTCGAGAAAGAACTACATTCAGCGAGTTATCCGATAGACATATAGAACAACTGTCCTTCCCTCAAAACCAAGGTACAGAGCTTGGAAATTAAATCAGCCAAAATGTTATACCAAATTGAAATCACAAGTGGCTGACTATTTGTGCAATACTTGAGATACTTTGAAATACTAAATAAAGATGAAATGTAGAGGAAGTTAGCAGCAAAAGTCATAATAAAGGTGTGAGTATACAATCTAATAGTATCAACTATCAAACAATGTACTCCAAAGATTATTTACAAATCCGGCAATCCGCAAGTTCCAAACAAGTTTGTGAAATTCGTTTCGATTGAGATTAGTGTTACCATATGACTATATTCTGCTTTTTAAGACAAACTTGACATTTTTTTACATTTGATTCCAATCATAATTGAAACTTGCAAACATCAGAAGGATTCTTACAATTACATGAACACTGATTTACACCCAATACTTTCAAAGCTGAAAGTTGCATCTAATGGTTCAAATTCCTTGAGGTTTTGTAGCATTTGATAATTTAAAGAATCTCAGAGAAAATAGTTTTAAAATCTCGGGATCAGAAGATAGACCTAATACTGGAAGAACAGAGTATGAATCTTCAGAATTTTGTATTGAATTCGATTTATATACAAACTCTACAATATAGGTTGATTTCCAGGCGTTATACATAATTTGGATAAGACAAAAAACGATCTGTAAGAATCCATAAGCTGAATCTACGATTGACCACAAACACGGGGATCAAGAGCTATACATATTTCCTAAGATGAATCTCATTTCTACATAAAACTCGGGAGGAATTGGTTAACAAGGAATTCCTAGCAGACATGTACAAAATTAGAGAAAGAAAACACGTTAAGATAGCTTATTTAGAGAGAGAAAAAAACACTAACCTCCTCGAAGCTTTCTTCTGAGCATTTGATCTCATACTCGATAACTCGGAGGAGCGACTCATCAGAACTCGGGCGTTTCACAGCAGGAGAAGCCGAAAAAGAATAACGAGAAATTGCAGGAACCAAAAAAGAATTGTTGGGAATGATCTTCTGTGTATGATTGACGGCAGTGAACAAAGAGCCGCCGCAGTGATGACTGAAGTTTCTTTGACCGCCCAATAATCGGGCGGCGAGAGGTGTAACTGATGAAGCTGATCGTCGGAGTATGGTAGTGAGAGCCATTTTCCAAGGTTTTGGTGAGGGTTATGAAATTGGGGGTTTAACGATTTTAGGGTTTAACAAGAAGCAAATGTAGGGTGCGGCGGTTCTACAGGGAGTCTTCACACTTTAATAGTCGAGTAAATCCAAGCCGTTTATTTTCCTTTATATTTTCTAATTTTCCTTTTATAAATCCCTATTTTTAAGCGTTCTTTTGCACATCGTCTCGTTCCACCAAAGCTTTATTTGCGTTTGGTTTGCGGATTATTTTTTAAGAAATTAAAATGTAGAAAGAAATTGAAATTTGAAAAATTTGGATTTAGAATCTAAATTCTGACTCATTGTGTTTGGTTACCTATACATAAGGAATTGAAATCTAAATATTGGCTCATCGAAGTCTCGCCGCCCCTCTCGCCACCATCGTCGGTCGAAGTCTCACCATCGAAGCCTTCATCGCCGGTCGCCATCGAAGCCTTCATCACCGCAGCCCTAGGTCGCCATCGAAGCGTTCATCGTCGGTCACCATCGAAACCTTTGTCACCGCCGTAGCCCTCGGTCACCATCAAAGCCTTCATCACTGGTCGCCACCGAAGCATCTGTCACCGCCGCAGCCCTCGGTCGCCATTGAAGCCTTTGTCACCGTCGCCACCCTCGGTCGCCCTCGAAGCCTGCGTCGTCAGTCGTTCTGTGCCCTAATCGGTCATTACATTGTGAGCAGGTAAGAAGGAATTTCAATTCCTTAGGCAAGTGGAGGGAATTTACTTTCCCTTGTTTGAAGGAAAGTTTTCTCAAGTTCAAATTCCAATTTCATTTATTAAGTGTAAAGCAAACATTGTAATCTTTGGAATTAGATTCCAATTCCTTCAAATTCTCAAACATTCCCTCCAACCAAACACCCCCTTAGGCTTTTCGAGTTCGACCAAAGCTTTTGTTTTTGTTGCTACTCCAACAAGAATGTCTTGTACCATTGAAAAGGTGAAGATTGACTTATTTGTTTAAATTAACAAAATCTTATTAAGTATTTTGATTAACTTATAAGTTATATGCCGACAAACTCATTACAAAGAAGTGTATAGATTAACTTATAATAATAATAAAAAAAAAGCCTAAAAGTAACTTGAAGTATAAAAAATAAGCATGAACCCAAAATTAATATGCTTTATTATATAAGACAAATTAACCAAAGGGGCTTGCCCTTGCGGTAAGGGAGTTTTCCCAGTGAATGAGAGGTCTTGGGTTTGAGTCTCTCTGGAGGGTTTCTTCCTAGGAGTAGCTGAGGGTCACTCCCTCGTTGGTGAAAGCAGCCCTACCGAATTTATTAGGGGGTGTAGTTGGAGTGGTTCGAAATCGATCCTGTGCCACTGTCGCTGAGGCGAAGCTGTTCAAAAAAATATATTATATATGAATAAACCAAAAAAACAAAAGTACGTGTAGCTACAAAGCAATGATGATGAGTGGGATAGTTTCAACTTTCAAGCACCACAGAAAAGTGTTTGACTAAAATACTTAAATACCTTTCACTTAAAGAGTATTTATGAGTACTATAGTTTAGTTAGAGTACAGAAAAATATATGCTAAATAAAGACAAATTTAAAAGGTGTTTCTTTTTTAACGACTTGATAATTTTATTAAAAAGCTAGTAATGTGTTAGAAAAAATACAAGGAAAGAAATTAAAAAACAATGGCGATGTACACCAACTACCTAACGGTTTGCAAAATTACATTTCATCGGTCTAGAGTTAAACTCTAACGCTCAAAATCATGTAAGTTTATAAGTTAAATTAAATCTAAAAATCTAATAATTAATAAGTCACATCTTTATGCATGTGTTTATTAGATTAATTAAAAGTGTTTATTTGATGCATGTTTATCATGATTAAATGAGTTAGGGGATTGAATTGGTAATTATTAAATGTCACTATATGTGTATGGGATTATTTATGTGGCTAAAATCAAAATGAAAGCACTTAGAGGACTATTTTTGCTAAATAAGTGAAACTTACTACTATAAAAGAGGAAATTGACTTCCTAGAAGTCAAATAATGGTGTATGAGGCCCGGAGAAATTGGGGACAGAGGGATTCCCAAAATTAAAGTTTGAATCCAATGGTGAATTTGGTGAATACTTGAAAAGTTACATGTTTAATGTCTTAATTTAGTTATTAATGGTGAATTAAGGGTTTACGAGGTGATATGGTTGTTGATAATTAGAAATCATATTGGTGATGATTTAAGAGTGTTATGATTATGGGTTAATGAAATTTAGAGTTAATAGAATTGAATTCAAATTGTTATTGTGTTCTTAAATTGCAAATAGGACAAAGTGAGTTCTTTAGAGTCAATTGATCAATGGATTATCAAAGTGTGTTAAATTTGTTGTTTTAAGTGTTTATAGTTGTAAGTGTATATGAAGTGTTAGAAATCACTTGCTTGTGAATTGTGTGTTTTGACCGGAAATCCAGTTGTTCACGTTGAATAGCCTGTTGGCAAAGAGTCAGCACGGGCTGTGTTGGTGGTGACAGGGTATGTAGTGAGACCTTGTAAGGCACGAACCATGTCCGAATAATACGGGCCATGTTCAGCCCTTCATGGAACAGGCCATGTATCAGAGCCACAAACAATGTATGGTGATGCTACACAAGCCGTGTAAGCTAACACGAGACATGTAGGGTTAGGGCTAGATATTGGTATTGCACGACATGTGTAGACATGTGGCTTGAAACGAGCCGTTTTTCAAGCCGTGTTAGCTACTGACCAAGTTTTAAATGAGTAGCTGAAATCTGACATTTATATTATTTAATTGTAGGTGATTGTGGATTATTCCTAGCCGATGGTTAGTGAGTATACAATGAAACAGAGCTTCTAATCTAATAATCAAGGTGAGTCATACGATCCTTACTAACAAATTTAAGATGCATACGTGCTAATTGTGTGTTATGTGAATATGTGAAATGCTACGTGATATATGATGGTCTGAGTGACAGTTAACAGTCTAAATGGTAGAGTAATAGCTAGAGTAATTCTATGATATTTAACTGATTTATAAGATGATTAATAGAGATCACATGTATACAATGTGTGTTGGCAATTGTGTATTAGTTTGTGATGATGTACTCACTACGTCTTAAGCTTAATAGAGTTGTTTACATTCCTACCGTAGGAACTATTGATCATAGAAAGACTCCGGTTAGAGAGTGACAACTGCTTTCGCGTGCACATACCTTATGAGACATATATTTGATTAATCACAAAGGGACTACTTTATGTACTTAAAAAATAACTTTTGTTATAATTAAGTTTCTTTATATAAAAACTTAAAAAGTGTGATACATAAATAAAAATTGGGTCCTTACATAAACCAATAGAAAGAGAATATCATGACTTTCTTATCGCGACGTAAATACAAGAATACCTTCTAATTTCTTAGTTTCTATAATTAATTAAGATAATCTTCCATCCATTAAAATGTGTGACGTAGTAAGACGCAGCCATCCTTTGAAGCATAAAAATCTTCATACATTTGACCAACAAAATCCACCAAACACATATAGATAATAAATTTTATTATGGACTATATGGTATCCACCATATTAAGAAGATAAGAGTTTTTTAATACCCGTGCGTTGTGACGAGAATTATGTCTTTCATCGTGGTGTTACATAGTTGACAATGTATACAACGAGAAAACACCAGAATGTCCGTTTCAGGTCAACAGACAGAGTAGTTTACAAATTAAAATGGTTACTATTTTACAGATGGGATATATCTCGAATGAGCTACTTTTGTTAACGGAACACATTTCACTTCTTCCAAGGGACAACAACGGCAACGATTAGTTATCTTTTTTTTATTTGAAAATTATATATTTTTTATTTTTCTTATTTCTATTGAGCAAGGTTGAAATATTATTTTTAATTTATGAAATATAACATTTTATATTATTTCTTGTAAATTATTTATAAAAATTAAATTTTGTAAATTAATATTAGTTCTAAAAAAAATAAAAATAGGTGAATGATGTGATGGTGGTGAGAGATGAATGTGGGGGTTATGCAATAGAATGTGACAAAGGGGAAGATAGTGATGCACGCTGATGTTCTAAGATATAAAATTAAGGGTGGGAGTAATTGGCGTTCAAGAATCAAAATGAGGGAATACATATTTATTCTTCTACCTTGTAACTTGGGATGTTTCCATCAAATTTCATACATGCATGAGTGTAATTTTTAATAGTAGATTAAAATTGCAAATAAATGTATTACTCATACTCAGTATCTGTAAAATGTATATGATAAATCATAAATCCATCTATAAATAGATAATTACACCAGTAAATTAAGTAAACTGTAAACCGTTCATAGTTTCATGGGTTTTGAAAAAAGAATCAAATACGTAATTAAACTGCCGACACAAAGAATTGATAATTCTAATTATTCAATTAAGCAATCCACAAATAAAGATTTGGGCTTGAATACAAAAGATCTACCCTTGACCTGGCAAACAAAAGCTCAAGGCCAATATAATTTGATTGTTTTAGAAACATGAGTTCTACAAATCAGACAGCAGCAGACATCAGATGAGCAAGGAGAACACAGCACATGACCACAAGGAACTAGGATGACCTCTATTTCATCGTTCAAACAGACTTGACACTGCGATGCCAATTTAGCTTTTTCTGCTTCTTTTGTTGCCATCTTTAACTGTTCCTGGATATATGCCACAAAATTGTGAACGAATCAATGGTCAAATATACATCTTATATACGTCAGGATACGCTTACTGAAAGCACTCAAGTACACATCTATGGAAAGAACTGGTATTCATTTTTCAAAGTACCAGCAATGACAATGCAAAATGTATACAACACATCCAGGGGCGGACCCAGGATCTCAGATGAGTGGTAGCACCGGACCTAAGATTTGAAATGAGTGGTAGCACCGCCTCTAAAAAATCGGAATTTACACTACGAAAAATCAAAATTTACACTACGCACGTAAAATTGAGTGGTGTCCCGTGCCCCCACACGGCACTACCTAGGTCCGCCCCTGGTTTCATCTCCTGCGATTTAAGGGTTCATCTTTTAAGCTATTAAGGTCCGAACGGTGATTAAGTTTTTCTTCATTGTTTATATTTTAGATTTGGGTTTCTTGAACAAAGACTAGTTTTGTTCGTTGTTCATATTTCAACTATTTATAGTTTCAGATTTATGTTTCATGGTTTGGGTTTCTCGAGGGTTTAAGATTTGGGGTTTGACGAACATCTTCATCTTTCATCAATGGACTATGATATGCTACATGTTTCTTGATTTGGGTTACTTTTTAGATTTGTCTGGTTCGTCTTCCTGGGTTTTAAGATCTACCCATGGATTCTGATTATTAGTTCATTGATTCTCATTAATGTTTTGATTTTGATTATGAGTTTTTGCACATTGTTGTTAAGCTTTCACTGTATGCATGTTTCAATAGATCTTAATAATAATAAGGGTATACCGTCAACAAAAGTAACATAAATATCCAAATTTAGTAATAGAGATAATGTTCATTTTTTAGGGCAAGAAAGGATTCTATATTTTAATTTCTAACAAAAATAAAAGGGTATGGTAACCGAATGGGTGACAACTTAGTCAAGGTTAAGAGTGTTAAAATTTGTCAATAAAGGTAATGTCTAATTTTTTAGGTCAAGAAAAGGATAATCATTTTCAAGTTGCAATAAAAAGGGTATTGTGACTAAGGCTAGAAATTGGGACGAGTTCAGGTTATCGTGTTCGTGTCAACCCATAAATTTCTTGCCGTATTTATACTCGTTGAATCCATTTAGATCAAATGTATTCAATGAGTATTTTTCGGTTTTCCACTACAGTTCAAATATCAAATACCAAAACGATATAATGTTGTTTTAATCTAAAATCTTTTATTGTTTGATAAAGGAAAGAGAAAACATGAAAACCTAGATCCAAACACGATACCTTGTCTTGTTTCAAATTGAAATTTATCATCCTCTATAAAGCGGACATCACATTTCTTGACAAATTTCGACATTTACATTAAACTTTTTTAGCAATATACGTAATATAAAATTTAGCCATGTCATCAATTTTAACCGGTTACGCGCTATGTTGGTAACCGGTTATCTTTGTTTTGGTTAGAAATTGAAATTTAGACTCTTTTCTTGACGTAAAAAATTTGGACGTTATGTTTATTTGCAAATTTCGAGATTTATGTAACGGTTCTCATCATCATCATCATCGTCGTCGTCGTCGTCATCATCATCATCATCATCATCGTCATCATCATCATCATCATCATCATCATCATAGTAGTAGTAGTAAATATAAACAAAAATCAAGAATTACTTGCTACACTAAACAGGTTAGGAGATACATATAATAACACTTTTTATAAAGATGGATACATTAAATAGCAATTTTAGATGGTGGATACACATAATAATATTTCAGGTATAGTTTAATAAATTTTGAAGTAGATACTATATGTAGTTGAAAAACTCAAAAACTATACATAATCTTACCAAAACTTTGAAAAAACATGAAATTCTTCGTGGAATCAAAGTAAAAGATTTGAAATTCGTCTTCCTTTCATCTGTAACGGTAACATTATACAGAATCAGGTTTGTACATGGTTTATCGCTATAAGGATTGATGTGTTATGAGCATTGATTTTCCCAAAATACCCTATTAATGATTCATAAATGAGTCATTAACGAATGCTCATTAATGAGCTATTAGCATTATAACTATTGATTTGATTTAATTAAAGGCCAAGATTGGTTCTCGTGATTTTTACAGTAAAAAATGTTCTCCGATGAACCTTCCCCCTATATATAACCTCTCTAGCGGAGTACACGGAGAATGCTTGTAAAAATTAAAAAATTAACGAAAATAACCTCATTTTAATTCACAATATCATAAAAAATAACCTTTTAAATTATATTAAAAAATGGATGCAAAAAACGATAAATCTATTAGATGCAACTAACTTTTGTAGGGGGCATCTAATTTTTTTAAATGTATCTAGTAAATGCATCAATTTTTAATAGCCGCGAGATTAAATTTTCAAAGGCCTAGATCTATCCTCCTTGAAATAGTGTTCTTTATATATAAACAAGATCAAATAAGAACTTAAATATTCTGTATGAACCATAAGAACTAACAAATAGAGTCAAATGCATCTATGAATTTAGTAAATTAATGGTTATAAATCTTAGTTAAAGTATCTCATATGTTTTTAGAGAATTTTGGGATAACAAATGATGAGGTATTCATGCAAACATAAAATTGCATCACATCCGACGCGCATTAGATGATTTTTATATTGGGTTTATTTCTTCAAAATGCATTAAACTATATCCAAAATGTTATTGTGTGTATCTACCTAACGAAATTATTTTTTTGATCTATCAAACTTTTTAAAAAGTGCTACTGTATGTATGAAACCCATTATTGTAGGCTAATATATTGTGATTAGTATAAGGTTATTTGTAAGAATAACTATTACTATTATTACTAGCATCGTACCCGCGCAATGCTGCGGCAGTAAATAGTTTATGTTTTACAACATATCACTTTCAAGAATGTAATGATATATTATTCGCGCGATAATGTCATAAAAAAGTTTTCTACAGCAACATGTCTATTGTTTTCAATTTTTCTTTTATTTGCATCAATTATTTTATTAATTTTAAAAATTAATTTTTAAAATACATTAAAATAAGAAAAAGAATTTATGTTAATCAAATAAGGAGAAAGAAGTTAATAAAATTTTAGAAATTATGTTGATGTGGGTGCATAATTGTGTTTACGTAAGAGAGTGTGAGTGTTGGAGGGTATATTTTAAATAAATAAAAAGTTAAAGTAAATTAGGAGTGAGTGAAATGGTTAAAGATTGGATGGATGCGATTAATTTATATAGAATGAAAGGTCAAGATTTTGTCTTGATTGAATTTTAAGAACTCTTAAAATTAAGGAGGAGAGAGAATGTTAAATCATTTATATAGTAGTATAAATATAGATAATACTACTATCTTCAAGAGGTTCCAAGAATACATCTAAGGGTTTGTGATTTATCCATTTTATATCTTCATTCACGAGATTGTTTGATATCAACAGGTCCAATTGTTTTGTAGATTCAAGATTTAATTCAAGTACAACAATTGTTTTGTTCAAGAACAAGAATATGTTTTATCCGTATCATCTGCTTTGTGAAACAAGTTCATCCATTTCCTATCTCCATTCACAACAAACAGACCGGTTTTGGGTTTTGTTGAGTTGGGGTTTTGATTTTGGGTTCAACAATGACTGATCCGATGAAAACCCCACTAAGATATGTTGTTTTTGTTGAGTTAGGTTTTCGAGTTTTGCTCAAACCCTTTTCCATTCATCTTTAACCAAAACGAAAACAATTATAAATGGAATCGATTTTTGCTCAAACCACCATGGCCGAAGAACAAACCCATTTTAATCAAATTTGTGCATTCATTTTGTGGGTTATTGTGGATTCATGAATCTAGGTTCAAATCTTGTTCATAGATTGTTCGCACAGGTTGAACAAGAATAATAAATAGCTATCGCAGATTTAGGTTTTCTGATTCTTGGGTTCTTGTTCTTTATCTTCAACATTTTCGCAGATTGTGGTTCATCACCATCGTCACAGATCTAGGTTTTATAGGTTTTCTGATTCTTGGGTTCTTGTTATTCATATTTGTTGGTCCTATTTACTTTGATCTCTTGTAATACTTTCAAGTATAGATGTAGATGTAGAGAGAAGATGAGACAAAAACACACACTACACCTTTTGTATATATTGATATATTCAAAGCTCTCTTGTTTCCAAGAGACAAG
>JAUEJL010094304.1:0-13889 GCA_032274825.1 Drosophyllum lusitanicum
ACAAGATTACTCTCAGCAATTACAGAAAGCTCATCCAAGGGCTATAAACTGTTCTCCATGTTCTCACATTAGGAGGTGTTCTCATTTGATCCTATCTCTCTCTCTCTCTATATATATATATATATATAACGTAATTTATGTTATTATTTGTATATTATCAAAATGGCCAATCCAAACTAAAATGTATATTTGTTAACTCAAAATACTTTATTTTATATTATTACTAATATAGTAAATAATTAATTTGCTATGCAATATATGAATTAAAATTGTCGTTTTTAGATGTAGTCAGTATTAGTTTTTTATTGATCTAATTAAACCAAGTTTAAACAATCCATATTGACTAGATTTTGTATGATTTGAGTTTATTGATTAATTGTGATATTATTTTATCTCATCCGTTGCGATTATTTTGAATAATAAAAAAAGTTAATCACGATTTTTGAGAAATTCCGGCGATACAATTTTTACTATGATTCATCATTTTGGTTATTATTACGAATATCGCGAATACCATTTGAAATTATTATTAATGCTTATTAATAGGAGTATTTTGGTCTTTTTTATTTTTTCTCAACTGTTATTAAGTTCTAATAAATTTCAATGTATGTGGTTTTTGTAGTTAAATAAAATATCTACTTTTATGCAACAATATTGAACTGGGATAATATTAAGGGGCTGTTTGTTAAAACAGTATAATTAAGTACCGAATTATTCTTTGGTCTGAATAATTCAAAGGGTCTGAATGAATCTGTCTCTGAATGTAACATGCTGTTTGTTTGATAAAGGTTCTGAATGAACAATCTGAATGATGCAAATTTTCATTTTAACCTTAAGTGATATATTATATTATAAGATATGATTGTTTAACAAGACAACGTGTGAAATAAGGAGTATTAAGATAAAATACTTGGTTCTTAATGATTCAGAATACATTTTAAGGTAGAATGATTCAGCAGCATTATGCTGAATCATTCAGCACAGCCTCCATTCGGAGGCAGCAATCAAACATGCTGAATGCTGAATGATTTAGCATTCAGTGCTGAATGGTTTCATTAAGCAGCAAACAAACAGCCCTTAAGTAATATTCTTTATTTAAATTGAAAAATAAGTGAGATACATACAAGAAGCTAATCTATTAATTTGCTTTCATCTGGCACATCGTACGGGGTATCAAAAACTCGTTTGAATCAAACATTGTATAGTTAAATGAATTATTCATATTAGAACAATAACTATAAATTAAATAAATTAAATTTTGAAAAATTATAAATAATGATTGTCATATAATATTGACTTTAAAATTAATACTTAAAAAGTATTTTGAATGAATAATTAAGTCAATATCAAACATGACCATTCTTTGTCAATATGGTTTATATGATCACCCTCGTTTGACAACAATTAATTTGGTTATTCGCTATCATGATTTGTTGATATCAAATATATCATAGTCCAATATTATAAAAAGAGCAACTCAATATCAACTAAATAAAATTTTATTAGGCTGGAATAATTCGGTCAAAGTGAGACATTATCATTTTGTTCAACCATCGCCACTAAGAATTGTACTCGCTCGGTCATACTTGATTATTCACGGACATACTTGGTTGAAATGAAGTGAAGCCGTAATCATAATTAAACATAGTAGTATAATCATACTCGATCATTTATAATAATATTTAGTTAAAAAGAACAATAATAGTATAATATGCTCATAAGTTGGTGAATATGTTCAATTACACCGAATATGGTTATTCAAAATCATAATTAGTCATAATCAAAGAAAGTTACTCAGTCATATTTCGTCATTTATAGTGAATATGAAACATAGTGATATGTTGTTCTATTGATTCATAATCGGAGTTGTTGATATAAGTCAATCACAATACAACGTTGTAACTCAACATACTCAACCCAAATTGGTTAAAAGATGTCAATCATAGTGATCTCCTTGGTCAACCACCAAATGAAACTTTATTTTTTCAACAAAATTTCAGTGGTCATTTTCCATCAAAAAGAATAAAGTGTAACTTCGTACATATTTCATAGGGTCTAGTTCACCAAAATGTATTCAAGTTGTCATGATTTGCTATTGTATGTATTGGACTTAAAAAATGTCTATTGGGTGTACCGAACTTTTAATTTGTCGCTATTGTGTGTATTAAACTTTCTATTGTATGTATTAAACTTGTAAGATTTTTTACTTTTTTATGTAACCAAAATACATACAATAGCAAAAAATTAAAAGTTTGATACATACAATAGAAACTTTTAAAGTTTGATACACATAATAACAAAACATGACAACTTGCATACATTTTAGTGAACTAAACCCTATTTCATAAGGACCACTTTTAGTCGGAAATTTGGCATTTTACAATTAGCAACTCCACCATTGGAATTTTATCGGAATCATGTGGGGATGATTTTATATTTTCCAACAAATTTCTTACGGATCAATATACAGTTAGCTACACCACTCTCGTAATTTCATCAAAAATCTGTCAAGAAGATTTATTATTTTCCGACGAATTTTTCTACAGAAAACTCTCCTCGGAAATTCATCGGAAGTCCGTCAGAATTCCGTCATTATATACTTAGCTACTCTACCCTTGGAATTTCATCAAAAATCCGTCGGAATTTTTTTGACGGATTTCCTATCGATCACACTTTGTTGAAAATCCGTCGTTATATAGTTAACTACGCCATCCTCGGAAATTCGTTAGAAATCCATTAGAAAATTTTAATATTTTCCAACGAATTTGCTACGGACAACTATACGTCGGAAATCCATCATATATACATAGCTACTCTACCCTTAGAATTTCGTCAGATATCCGTAGGAATTCTGACGGATTTCCTACGGATCACAATTCCTCATAAATCTGTTAGAAATCCATCGTTACATCGTTACATACACCATCCTCGGAATTTCGTTAGAAATCCATTAGAAAATTTTAATATTTTCCAACGAATTTGCTACGGATCACTATTTGTCAGAAATCCTTATGTCTGTCGGAGAAGACCTTTTTCTTGTAGTGATATTTCATATATGGTGGTTACTTCCATAGACGGTAGATTCAATTAGCTTGGTTTAAAATTTGTCTTCAAATTATTAGTAACAAATGCTTAGTTCTCTTTAGGGATTTATCATCTAAACTGGACCCTTTATCTTCTTATCTGATATGTATATGGAGTGGTTGTAGCCTTTTATTCGATTTTATTTTATACGAGTCATTCACTTTTAGAAAGAGTTCGTCATCTGATCTATGTTTGTTTTTGAGGTTGTCAAATTCTTTCTTTGAGTTTGTCAATGATTATCATAAATGTTGCAAATGGTGTCATTCTTGATGTCTACCTCTATGAATTAAAAATTGAATTGGGTCATTGAATGTAACAGTCGTAAACTCGGGCTAGTCGTTAGTGGGTTGGCGGTGAGTGATTATGTTTGTTACGTGTTTATGTATTTATTAAATTATGTGATTAAAATGAATATTTTATATTGCATTAATTTATGAAATAGACGAATTTGTTTTTGAACGAGGGTTGTAGATAATACCTCGTTGCATATTAATTAATTGAGATTGACTGCTTAATTGGATTGATTGTATGTTAGTAAGCAGTATAGTACACTAGTAATTGTAATTATCCTAAATGATTGTCACCTCATGTTTGATTTAATCATTTTGGCTTTATAATTGTTGTGTACATGTTCTGATGTGTGTGTATGGATATACATGAGACTTTTAAACCACCTCCTCATTGTGGAGACTTATCTTGTGTGTGTATGTGTATGTTTCTTTCACTTGAAGAAAACCAATAACAAGAACTTGAATTATTAAAGTTGAGAATTAGTGATCCTTGCAAACCAAAGGTTGGTTTATGTTTTTATTATGATTCTTGATAGACTTTGATAAATATTTGTTGGGTTTGATGGTAGAACATGAAGAACACCATTAATGAAGTTTTTGAGGAAAACTTGGCAAGTGGGTTTTGTAGATTTTGAGGTTTTGATGTGTTTGTGTTGATTGTTAACATGTTATATGAAGTTTCTATTGCTTTAGAAGTGCTAGAAATCAATTTCCAGATTTATAGTTGTGTTTTGGAGTGGTGGTATGAGGCTGGAAGAAGGCAGAAGCAAGAACAAATAGGTCTGGTCCGACTTTAGGCCTAACCGACCTTGTTGGTCCGACTTTGATGGTCCGACTTTGGTGGTCCGACTTTGATGGTCTGACTTTAATGGTCCGACTTTGGTGATCCGACATTGGTGGTCCGACTTTGGGGATGTCTGACTTATAGCCCGACGCGACACGTCAAGTGTTGCACTGTTTGTTGAATCATGTCACATTTGGATAGACTGAAATTCACTCAACCGGAAGGTTTGAAAGATGAGAACTTGAAGTCAGAAGTTATGATGAAAAGAAAAGAAGAATTTGTTGATGATTCACGTGGATTAAAGAGTTATAGGTCTCGTGTTTGGGTGCCCTTACTTAGAGAACTTCGAAAGCTGATTTTAACATAAGCTCACAAGTCCAGATTGTATGTACTGGAAGTACTAAAATGTGTAACGATCTTAAGGTACTTTATTGGTGGCCAACAATGAAAGTAGATGTTGCACAGTTTGTTGAATCATATCACATTTGTGCACAAGTCAAAGAAGAACACCAGAAACCTTATGGATCTTTGAGATAGCTGGAGATACCAGAGTGGAAGTGGGAGCATATCATGATTGATTTGTAACCGAAGTTCCACACACTCAGAGGAATCATGATATGATATGGGTGATTGTTGATCGTTTAATGAAAAGTGCACATTTTCTTGCCACTAGTGAGACGGCATCTCTTGGCAGATTAGCTCAGCCGTATATTGATGAGATTATTTCAAGGCATGGTATACCTTTATCAATTGTTTCTAACAAAGATTCCAGATTCGTTTCTAACTTCTGGAAGAGTTTACAAACATAGTTGTGGACGCGAGTTAATTTGAGTACAACTTATTATCCCTAAATAGACGGTCAGGCTTAACGAACCATACAAACGCTTGAGGATATGTTGCGTACGTGTGTGTTAGAATATGGTAGTTCTTGGGATTCGCACTTGCCATTGATTGAATTTGCGTATAACAATTCCTATTATTCGAGTATTGGTATGCCTCCTTATGAGATGCTATACGGTCATCGCTACCGTACTCTAACATGTTGGTTAGAGGCAGGTGAGAAACAGTATGTGAGTATAGAGATCGTTGAGATAACTGTTGATAAAGTTGCTATCGCTCGAGAGAAATTGAAAGCTGCCAGAGATAAGCAGAAAATGTATGCTGATCCACGTTGTCGACGTGTTTCTTTTGTGGTGGGTGAATTGGTTTATCTTAAAGTATCGCCGTGGAAAGCGATTATTCGTTTTGGCAAATGCTGGAAGTTAGCTCCTCGCTTCATTGGTCCTTTTCGTATATGGCAGATAGTGAATGACCAAACGGTTACTTTAGATCTTCCTTCAGAGTTAGCAGGTATTCATGACACTTTCAATGTTTGTTATTTGCGTAAGTGGAAGGTGGAAGATGAAAGTCTGATTCTCCCGGTGCATGAGCTGAAAGTTGATTCAAAGAAGAGACTTGTGGAAGAACCCGTTGAACTCTTAGATCGCAAAGTGACTAAGCTTCGCAAGAAACATATTTCAATGGTATTGGTTAAATGGAAACATAGTTTGGGTTCTGATTTAACTTGGGAGACGGAAGTGGATATGAAGAATCGTTACCCTCATCTGTTTGAAGGAAATTAGATTCCGAGGACGGAATCCTCTTAAAGAGGGGAGATTTATAATAGCTGTAAACTCGGGCTAGTCATTAGTGGGTTGGCGGTGAGTGATTATGTTTGTTACATGTTTATGTATTTATTAAATTGTGATTAAAATAAATATTTTATATTGCATGAATTTATGAAATAGACGAATTCGTTTTTGATCGAGGGTTGTAAATAATACCTCGTTGCACGTTAATTAATTGGATTGACTGTATGCTAGTAAGTAGTATAGTACACTGGTATTTGTAATTATACTAAATGATTGCTACCTCATATTTAATTTAATCATTTGGCTTGATATTTGTTGTATACATCTTCTGATGTGTGTGTGTTTGGATATGCTTGAAGTTTATGTGACTACCTCCTCATTTAGACTTATGTTGTATGTGTGTTTCTTTTGACTTGAAGAAAACCCAAGAACTTGAAATCTTGACTTCTTGATTGGGTGTGTCTTATTTCAAAACTGAGGTATACATGTGTTTCTTATTGATTATGGATTTGATTCAATAAACTTTAATAAATATTTATTGGGTTTGATGGTAGAACATGAAAAACACCATTAATGAACTTTTTGAAGAAAACTTGGCAAGTGCATTTTGTAGATTTTGAGGTTTTGATTGGTTTTGACGTGTTTGTGTTGATTGTTAACTTGTTATATAAAGTTTCTATTGCTTTAGAACTACTCGAAATCAATTTCCAGATTTATAGTTATGTTTTGGAGTGGTGGTATGAGGCTGGAAGAAGGCAGAAACAAGAACAAACACGTCTGTTCGTCACGCGATGCGACAAGTCCAAAGGGAGGAACGCGACGCGTTCCATGCTAGTCTGACTTTGGGCATAACCGACCTTGTTGGTCCAACTTTGATGGTCCGACTTTGGTGATCCGACATTGGTGGTCCGACATTGGTGGTCCGACTTTGGGGATGTCCGACTTACAGCCCGACGCAACACATCAAGTTATTGGACGCGACGCGTTCGATGGTTTTTCAGCATTGGAACTTTTGTTTGCTGATTCATTGTGTTGCATGTTATATGTTTGCTTCATATGTGATTATAACATGTTGGTTATGGTTATGTTTGATATAAATATATGTGAATATATATATATATTTATGAATCGAAGACTAATTTCGGTGTTGTTGTATTCTCAGGAACTGCGAAGACGTAGTGACATTAGATAACTGAGCGGTGTGATTGAAAATCGAGGTGAGTAGATGTTAACTCACACATGGTAAAGGTTATGATTGATATGGTCGATGTGATGCATATGATTGTTGATTGATAGACTATTTAGTCTGATGATTGAATAACTGCTTGTGTGTTATTTGATCGATACGTGCTCATGGTATGGTAACGAGTATCATGATATGATGGAAGTCAGCTATGCGTGGAATTGGGATGGGCACGTTTGCTATTGACTGAGAAGTTGTAGACCTACTAATGCACGTGTTATAACAGAAGGGATTTAATTGTGCCAAGTAGCAAAGGATTACGGGTAAACCTTTGCCTTGACCCGCAAATGGTTGAAAGGTTCTGCACCGAACCGCCAGTCTTCCAGATTTATGTGATTACATGCTTTTGTATTGATTGTTGCTGTTTGCTGTTGTGATAACTGGAAGAAGGCAGAAACAAGAACAAACACGTCTGTTCGTCGCGCGATGCGACAAGTCCAAAGGGAGGAACGCAACGCGTTCCATGATGGTCCGACTTTGGGCCTAACCGACCTTGTTGGTCTGACTTTGATGGTCCGACTTTGGTGATCCGAATTTGGTGATCCGACATTGGTGGTCCGACATTGGTGGTCCGACTTACAGCCCGACGCAACGTGTCAAGTTATTGGACGCGATGCGTTCGATGGTTTTTCAGCATTGGAACTGCGAATATATATATTTATGAATCGAAGACTGATTTCGGTGTTGTTGTATTCTCTGGAACTGCGAAGACTTAGTGACATTAGATAACTGAGCGGTGTGATTGAAAATCGAGGTGAGTAGATGTTAACTCACACATGGTAAAGATTATGATTGATATGATCGATGTGATGCATGTGATTGTTGATTGATAGACTGTTTAGTCTGATGATTGATGATTGAATAACTGCTTGTGTGTTATTTGATCGATACGTGCTCGTGGTATGATAACGAGTATCATGATATGATGGAAGTCAGCTATGCGTGGAATTGGGCTGGGCTTGTTTGCTATTGAATGAGCAGTTGTAGACCTTCTAATGCATGTGTTGTAATAGAAGGGATTTAATAGTGCCAAGTAGCAAAGGGTTACCGGTAAACCTTTCCCTTGACCTGCAAATGGTTGAAAGGTTCTGCACTGAACTGCCGGTCTTCCGAATTTATGTGATTACATGCTTTTGTATTGATTGTTGCTGTTTGCTGTTGTGATTTAGCTTCATTCACTTAGCTTTGTGCTAATTCCCTACCGTTAACCCGTTTTTGCAGGATCGGTAAGCGTAGTTGTTTAGTTGTGGTTTTGTGAGAAGGAAAACTTGACCAACACTCTGATATTTTGTTTTGAATAGAGACGAGCCATATTTTGTATATCTTTTGTAACACAAACGAGATACTGTAGTTTTGTAAACAGGTGGTATTTGTTGTGCGCTTAATGTATATAATATTTTGATCAATGCTTCCGCAGCGAATTTTAAAAAATAGCTTGAGATTTCCGGTGTTACAGCTGTGGGTGAGACATGATCAAAAGAAAAACAAGATGATTACCAAAACATATAAATCCGGGTAGCCACATATGCTACTGGTTCTTAATTCATTGAGATTCGGTATTGAAGAAGACATCATTAACCTAATGATGCAAAGCACTAACCCCACCCAACTACTCAATTGACTCTTAAAAGATGATTGTTTCAACGTCACACGGAGAATAAGAACATTTCTATTGACATCTCATTTGGATATTATTAATATTGAAACAAGGAGGACAAACTGCTCCAGTCCCTAACTTCTTTCATGCACTATAGAGTCTACAACTTACTTTCCATATATCTCATTCCTTAGGACACAGTGTGGGAGTATCACAAGTATCAAGTCTGTGAGATTGATACCGAAACATCTTGGAGTGATATCTTATGTGATATTCACACTGATTAGATGGAAATCCTACCAGAATCAACACCATGCCAGTTCTGAATGTAGGTCACACAGTTTTTAACTATTGTGTTAGTGAGAAACTATGTGATCTCGGATTTCCTTTCATGATCATATCCTTTAAACGTACTCAGTATCACTTTCATGCACGAGAAATTTATTATCCATGATGTAAATAGTAACTATACGATCATCATGAGGGGGAGATACATGCCAACGAAAATTTCTCAACTATATTCCTCTCCAACAATTGTCTACTGCCCAAGTTCTTTAAACTAGTGGTAAAGCAGCAGTCTCAGGGGTATTCCTTGTCATCGTCTTCCAACTACACATATATCTCCGGCATACAATTGATGAGCACATTATTGATATAGATACTGAATGCCTTAAGAAAATGAAGAAGATGACAACACTGTAGAGTGAATCATTCGTCATAATATCACATGAGGAAGAGATAGTGTATTGAGGGGGAGTCAAAGAAATCTGGCTTTAATTTCGTAAGATTTAAGAAAACCTGACTTTGATTTCAAAAGATTTACATCAATCAAGTCAAGGTTATGCCCCAAGGACAAAGGGGAAAGTACTATGAATACTACGAGGAGCAACATGCACAGCCAGAGTGTTACTACAAATAGAGACTACTCTCTAGCATACTATGCAGATACACCTCACCTCTCATTTCTAACAACCTGGTTTTTTTGAGGTCGATCTTTTTTCTGTCAATAGATGATCCGTTTGTTGTTCAACAGGCAGTGATTGATCTCTTCAACAAAAGTACTGGGAATTCTGGGGCAATTATAAAAGACAAAATGCAAAATAAATAGCCACTAAACTTGCTCGACACATGCCTATCCCTTGAAGCAATAGTAACTACTCTTGGCATATTCAGCAAGCCTACTTGGTGCAACTTGATGTGCTTCTTTCACTGAAAGAAGCTTATTAAAAATTTAAAGGGGACGCTGCTAGTCCACATTTACCAGCTCGGTTCTTTTAGTCAATCACATTCCCTTAAATCTTCAACATAGTGGAGTTGGTTCAAAGAAAATCTACAAAATTAATCAAATAGGGAGATTGTTCAAGGTTGCCAAAGTTTACTTTTAAGATCAAAGATTCTCATCAACATTTCGAAGCTTAAGATGAGAAGATTGTCTAAAGACAACAAGAAAGAGAAAAGATAAATTGAAGATTCACATATGCTAAAAAGACACAACAACTTTTATTTCTATACGAATGGGGAGATTGTTTGGTTCAAAATGTTATATAGAAATATAAATTTACATTTGTGGGTAAGGTTTGCATTAAAAGCAAACTAAAGGGTCTAAAATGTAAATATCCTCATGAGTATATACAGGGATATGGCATCATGTAATTTGAAGGAATTGCCATATTCGAGTAGAAGTTGTGTGTGTTTTAAAGGTGTATTTTCGTGCTCTACTCTCTCTCTCTACTTAATCACAGCTTTACTTTACAATTCTTCTAATTTCTTGATTCTAGTGGGACAAACAAGGCTATCCACCTGGGAGTATATTTTAGCTGATAGACCTTGATGAAGATAGTAACGAGCTAACTTGTTAGCTTTTACCCTTTCTCTCTGCTCTGCTGTCAGCTTAGCAGGAGTTTTTAATCCTCTTTCTCCCAAAATCGGTTGATTGTTGTCTGGGTCTTCCTCAATTATTCGGTAAAATTTGCCATCTCCTTCCAAAATACTTTGCTTCATCATCTCCCCATATTTATCGTTGTGATCGATAAAGTCCATAAACCTGCCTTTCCAAACATTGTACTCTCCAGGGTATAGGACTAGGGAATTGGTATCAGTACCACTTGCAAGTATTTCATTTGACATCTTTACTTCTTTTAGAAATATCTTACTTTGGTTGAAAATCGGTAGAAAACTCGATGGAAAGTTTTGACCCGAATTCGGTTGTATATCAGGTTTGAAAAATTAACCGAAGTTGATTGATCCTTATCGGGTGTGAATTCGTGTTCAAATTCGGTTGATTATGCCATCGGAATCAAGTGTTATCGGGTTTAAGATTGTTCAAAATCGGTGGAAAGAATTTCGGGTAAATTTCGGTTCTGGTTTGACCGAACTTGGATTTATATTTGACAGAAGTTCAGTTAACACTTGGGATATCAAATTTCGGTTGAACTTTTCTTTCAATGACCGAAATCAGTTGTCTACCGAATTTGGTTATGTCTTTCAGAATTTTGTCAAGTGTTGAACTTTTTGAATCTTCAAAGAAGAACTTCGGTTATTCTTTTGTTCGTCGAACCCAAATTTGAATCTCAAACAAAAGTGTTCCAAACCACGTAAATCAATTCCAATGGATTCGCCTATGCATATAAACAGATCATAATCCATTTTTAAACTAAAACAGATCCAAAACATGATAACTTTGGTGATTTTTATGAAGAACACTGAAATATAACAGATCTGACAATTTATCACTCAAATGTTATCCAAATCGATTGAAATTAATCCTAATTGATTCGAAAATGATTTTTACACATAGATCAAGCCATTATACTATCAAAAACAATGATTTCATGATGATATTTGATTCCCGATGAAACTCAGCTTAAAGTTTTTTGCGATAAACACAAAAACTCGATTTCAACACTGAAAATGGATCAAAACAACCTGATATATAACCAATTCAATGAAGGATTGGCTTTGATACCAATTGAATGTCCTAATTACTAAGAAGTAAGATGAAATCAGATGAATAAATGAAGAACAAGGTCCAGCTCTCTCACTACACACACATAAGGTGTAAAATACTTTTCTATTGATATTTTAATTGTGAGAGGTTAACTGCCACAAGTCGGCTAGCTTACTATTTATAGGGTGAGCATGTGACTCCTTCTAACACCTTATTATGACCGAGTTTAGCTCATCCATATTCGGTTCACATATAACCGAATTGCAATAAACAAATTACAATCTCAATCCTACAAATATATATCTAACAAGGACGTGCATGTGTGATTTATGTTTTAGCCTCAAGGTTGTTCTTGATCCTTGCAATATAGAAGTATTGCACATCTGTTAAATCATTCATAATCAACAGATTGGGGCTTTGATGTTTAAATTGTTTCTAAGCTGAATCAAGTGTTCAGCATAAATTTCTTTGTTACTCAAAGTGTTATTCCACAAACTTCTTTGTTTATTCTTGGATTGTTCGTGTGTGTTTGTTTATAAATCTGATCCTGACAAGTGGTATCAGAGCCAATAATAGGCATTTGACCCAAGGTCAACAAGAATTTCGATATTTCTTGATTCAAATAACTATTTTTCATAAAACATGGCAAACATGAATGAGGGAGTTATGGTCTCCAAAGTTCCAATGTTGAAAACAAATGATTTTGACATGTAGAAACTTCGCATTAAGGAATACATCCTACTCACTGATTATACTATGTGGGATGTTATTGGAAATGGTCAAAAGGAGGTGATTGAGTTTGATGAAGATGGAATTGTAAAGAAGAGGCCTCATCCAACCAACGATAGAGAAAGAAAAGATATACGGAGTGAGATGAAAGCCTTAAGTACCCTTCTCTTGGGTATTCCAAATAAGTATCAACATTAGTTGCAATGATGCTAAGGAACTATGGGAAGTACTGGTAAAGAGATTTGCAAGAACTAAAAGCACCAAAAGAAATCAAAGATCTTTCTTGAAGCAACAATATGAAAACTTCAAGGCTAGAAAGGAAGAATCAATGACATAAAATTTTGATAGGTTTAACAAACTTATTGGAGAGTTAGCAACTGCAGGAGTCAAGATTGATTAAGATGATGTGAACAGGAAGTTTCTCAGATCCTTCGGAGAAGAATGGACTATGTACACTGTGTCTTTCAGGTAAAGTCATAAGTTGGAAGACAATGAACTTGTTGATCTGTAAAATGATCTAAGAGTTTTTTAGGGTGAAGTTAAGGCAAAGTGAAAGACTTTAGGTTCCTCTAAAAATGCTACCTTTCTGTCTTCTCTTGGAAGTAGATCTAAGGGCTCAAACAATTCATAGGATGCTGGAGTGTCAAATCAACAAATCAAAGTTAAAAACACAAGTGATACTATCTTAGAAGCTTTTCCGCTTGTCATGCGCACTCTGCACTAATTAATAATGATCTAGATCAGATTCAACCAGATGATTTGGAAGAAATGGACATCAAGTGGCAAATCTCCATGCTCACCATGAGGGCTAAAAGGTTCATTCAAAAGACTAGTAGAAGGAACTTTCCTTTCAAAGGGAGGATAATGCTGGAATTGATAAGAGTAAGGTTGAATGCTACAAATGCCACAAGATAGGACACTTTGCAAGGGAGTGCATAAGTGAAAGTAGACAAGAAAGCTCTAAAGAAACAACATTGGTATCTCGAGATGAACATGGATTTGATTGGAGTGATCATGAAGAATATGGAACACAAAATCAAGCACTAATGGCAGTCATCACACCATACCCTACTGATATTCCAAAAGAGATAAAAACTAAACTTTGTTCAAAAGAATGTATTAATACTGTTAAGAAATATATTGATCATAATAAAGTCATGTGTGGCACTTTAACCAAATGGGAAAAAAGAAGGAGAGAGACTAGTTTGATCATAGGATGAAAGTCCTTAAAACGTGATTACAGATGAGTTGTATAAACAATACTTGTTTGAAAGATGAAGATCTTGAAGAAAACAAGTATGAACACTTGCAACGATGCTTGAGGAGTGGTTGAGTATCAGAGAGTATGACACAAGCAATCACCCATGAATTTTTACAGAGAAAGTATTCAAGTATATTCAGTGAGTAAATTTTCAAGCGTTTACAAGAGTTACCTTGCAATCATAGATTGCAAGGTATATATAGACAAAATCCTAATGGGCCATAAACAAATGGGCCCATTTCTTAACAAACTAGAACTAGTCTATTACATTAAGTGGGCCAAGCCCAATACAAGTTAACTAGTCTAGTTAGCTTTACAAAAGT
>JAUEJL010094315.1:0-13889 GCA_032274825.1 Drosophyllum lusitanicum
GCGAATATGGTAATAGAAGACATCTTCTAATGATAGACTAAACTAGGGTTTGTGATGATGGAGAATTGGGTGGAAAAATGATGTAATCCGACTAAACAAATGATTATTGAAGGTATTGGAGAAGTAATCATCTAAAAACCACCTTTAATTATTGACAAACCTTGAGTACACCATGGGAGGATGATAAGATTTGATGATTAAGTGCTCCACAAATAACTCTCTACAACCCCTTCATGAAGAATGCTCAAACGAGTCAAACAGGTCGAATAGATTGAGTGGAGATGAATGGATTTTGATTATGGATTGAAAGGGATGTGTTCAAATATGAAGGAGATGAGTTTTGGGAGTGAAAACTAGGGTAGGGGTTGTAATTTTCGTGGTAGGGAAGGTGGGGGAGAAAAAAAGGAAAGAGCTATTTTATAGAAGAAAAGAAAAGAAGGGAGCAGCACTACTCTAGTGCAAGCTGTCTCTACTACCTACTCTGAAGGCATTGAGAGTAATGTTGATTAACACTACCCTTGTCTTGTTTTCTTTGTTCTTCCTTCTTAAACCCTCATATCATAGCACATTCATCCCCATTTCTTGTAAGCTTTCATCATCTTCATTTTAATCATCAAATATTCGCGTTTAAGCTCCATTTCACGCACACCTATCACAAACCAAAAACTAATCAAAGCACAACTATTCTAAACAAAAATAGGTGCATTATAATCAATTTATGCATGTACAGAGTATGCACACAAGACACTCAACAAAGGGGTAGCTGATTTGAAACTTTCTTTTTACTGGACCTTTTGTTGGTCCTATAAAAATGCTTGCTTTTTGGACAACCCTTCCACTCTTTTGGGGCAGTGTTAAGGGTTATACATAGTCATTCTCATGTAATTAGCCCTCTACTTTGTTCTCTCTTGTCCATGACACTTACTTACACACAAAATATACACATATTATGTTAGGATCTATAAGTATGTGAGTGAGTATTGTTTAAGTGCAAGTAGAGGAGTTTCATGGTTGTTCCAGAAAGTGAGTAAGTGTTGAAGCTCACTAGAAGGCTTTCTAGCAATCAGGGATCAAAGCAACTTGGTGTGGATCAACAATAGAGGAGAACTCATTTGCTCTCTCACTTTCATCCATACCTTGGTGTGGCTTTGGCCATTTCATGAGGGTACATTTCTTCCTCCTCTCTTCCCTTTGTTGCTTTTCTTGTTTGTAAGGTTTGGTCTTCTTGATGGGTTTTTTATGGCATAAATTATTTAGTTTTAGTTTGTTGTTGCTTCCGCTATGGTGCCATGAAACCCAACAGTGCATGGTCATATCCAAACAAACTCAATTATACTTTATCGGTGAGTTAAAGTCGTGTAATTGAGAAACAAATTTTTTGATTAATATAGTTGACTCTATCCTTTCTCTTACTCAAATGTGAAATGTTGTGAAAGAAAACGCTAAACTATGCTAGCTTCTTAAATAGTTGATTCATGAAGTTTAAATTAAATTTTATTTTAACATAATTGTCTAAGCATATGAGTTCTTATGGTTTGGTATAGCATAATTGTCTGATTAGATACATCCTTAAGTTCATTGCATCACCCAGTATAGCTAATTAACTAGCATGAGTGGGATTCTCTTAGGATAAGTGTGAGTCAGCTCCAATGTGTCGTAACCAATATCATAAGACATACAAACTTTAAGTAGGGTTTATTTTGTCTATTAATACATATATGTCATATATAAAATCCCTTATTTATGATCCTTTTATGAGATATAATGCTTAATTATGCCTATATTTTGTCATATAGGGTGTATTACAAGTTTGGGCAGGAGTAGGAATAAAAACAGTTTAGACTTGAAGAATGATAATGGAGTACAACCATTCGTAGACATAGGCACACACGTGCTTCACATGTATCCACACCGGAAGTTAGCACACCCATGAAACCATCAACGAAGCACATTCGTCTCTTGTGCACGTCCCTAGCACAACTGTGGATAGTCGGCAAGAGCTCTATTGAAACATCAATTATGATTAATTTTTGGTACATCTAGATTCATCTCTTTAGGGCGCCGAGCTAGGGTTAGAGCACCCTAGGTTTGGTTTAGGCTATGTTTAAGTGGGAGAGATCTCGAGAAAAAAAATATTTCTTCTTTGTTTATCCACATGCACATTTCCTTCTCTGTATGTAACTGAATCAACTGTATCTTTGTATAAAAGTTAACACTGGTTTATATTTATGTATTTCAGACCGTATGGGTCATACTTAAGTTGTTCTTCATGGATATCTTATACAAGAACAAAATTTGATAAAAGGCGAGCAATATGATGCGATTGCTATTTATTCGGGTTGTGGATCTAAGCTTAATCTTTTAGCCTTTCGGTTTTATGTTAATGAACTAAGTAGATACATGTATTAGTGTGTTTACTTTAGTTATATTGATATTTTTATCATATGGTTGATTAATTGGTTCTTGATTTGATTATATGTTATTTTCAATAAAGATTGATTGATATCTTTGATACAGTTATGAGTATGAGATGATCATGCATATTGGTATGAGATCTATGATTAAATTGTTAACTAAATCATTTATTCTTGATTTGTTCTAATTCTAAATCTTCACTTTTTTGATGAATATATGCTTCAAGTTGGTGAAGGAATGTAGGTTATTGTCTTGTCATGCCTAAATTTCCATAATCTCATTGGATTTGGTAAGCTGGCTGTCTCCCAAAGACCCAAAACAATTATTCTTATTTATTAAGCTTCCATAAGACCATGAGTATAGCAATACTTAATTCAAATTAACCCAAATATCACATCAGTTTTTCTTCCTTTTTTCTTCCCGGCCCAAATAAACCCAAAACTCGGGTAACACTCATCCTAAATCAACCCAATTAACCCTAATATTTTCTCTCCTTACTCTTTTTACAAAACCAAAGAAAAAAGAAAAAAGATTCGGTTTCTTTGGGTTGCCAAACCCGAAATGGCGGAGAAAGGCATCAACCCGAAAAGGCCGTAGTGGTGCTCCCGAAGGAGCCGGCCAAACCCGAAGGTGCTACGGGTGGCCTTAGAAGGATGTTTAAATGATAATTCTGATGATCAATCACTTCACTTTTCATAATCATAGCAACTATATCAACTCTTTTTAAAATTTGAATCAAACAAAAACAAATTTTTGTAATCATCTCCGTGATTGTATTCTAACGGTTAGAAACATGAAATCTATAACGAAGGATCAAGGATTAAACCATAACAAAAGTCAGCAGGTGTGCTATTGCCACAAGTGTTTGTCTTTGTCCATGAAGGTAAGAAAAGAAAAAAAGTATTAACTTTATCTTATTAGCCACATGATTCTAGTTAACTATTTTCATCTTAAATTGATAAATAAAGGTGGGAAGAATAGATAATATTTAGATGGAATAACAACAATATAGACACACATTATACATTAAATTTTCCACTCATAATATATATAGATAGATCTTAATTAACCATTGCTTTAATAAAAATTATATCCAAAGAAAATAGAAACAAAAGAAACCTAAAGCTCTCTTTACTATAGCTTAACTTGCTCCATACTTGAGTCTTTCCCAAATGAATGGCTGGAACACATACATAACCTGAGGTGAGCTCTTGAACAACAAAGCCACACACACACATACCGCCGCTATTGCCACCATCGACAGCATTGCCGGCTTGTAAATAGCCAGTGATGACCGCCCGCCACCGTAAAACGACAGTTTCCGCTCGCATTGGCCGCAGGATCTCTGGACAAGAACCGGTCTTCCCACCACGACTTTCTCAGTCTCAAATCCAGCCACTTTACGGGGCGGCTCTGAGGGTGGCATGTCAACAACTACATGACAGTTCTCTGATCTCTTTTTATTGATCTTTCTTTGAACTAGATGAATGTAATTATAATGACCTCTTAGTGATGCATAATCGTAAGGAGTTGAACCATTACTATCCCGAGAGGTTCTCCATGCTTCAAGTCCCACCTGAAAAAACCCAAAAATTCCTAAAAGTTAATCAAATTCTTTCGAGAATCAAGAATCCAAGCAAACCCTTCGCCCAGGAGGTCAGAACACATGCTAATTTTCAAGTGGAAGTCAACACGTATGCTAAAACATTTCAAGAATTACATATTTGAAGTAGAGGGTGCCGTTTTGACCGATTTACTAAAATGGGTTTATGTCGGTTCGGCTTTTGTTTTACCTTGAATGGTTCAGACAAGATTAAAAAATATAGTTGAAAGTGAAACAGATCAAATGGGTTAAACTAATTGAAATTCGTCCTATGTCTATTTAACTCATACAACCCTTCCAGATTGTTTTACTCGGATTTTTTAAGATTATTATTGAAATAATCTGTTTTGTAACATGATTAACGCATTAGTTATTTATTAAAACTATTAAAACAGCACAGATATGTGCCTATAGGTCAACCCTACTCTGGTTTCCCAACCCATCCTTTTGACGAAAACCCAAGAGGCGAAAAACAAGGGAAAGAAAAGGTACCAGTTGAGGATCATTAGTTAATGCATCCAATACGCTCTCAGAACCATCTTTACCAGATGCAATATGAAGAGGAGTTAACCCACCAGGCCCTGCAGCATCTGGTCTAAACAAACCAGACCGAGGTCCAGTTCCGGTTCCATTTTCTTCAGAATAATTCAAGAGAAACTCAACCATATGGCTCGAGTTTCTCCTGACGGCTCGGTGGAGCAAGCCCACCTCCGCCAAAGCAATGTCAACCGAACCATGATCTGATGTGTCTACTGCTCCACTAAAGATAATGGTCAAGAGTTTCTTGACCACCGCACACCAATCATGGTCAACAGAGAATTCTATGAGCCACCTGAACCTTTTGAAAGAGAAAAGATCCGAATTTGGATCCATGGAAGTCAATCTGACTTTCAATTGACTTCTATGAAGAAGCCAACCGATTTCATTTACAAAGTCCAATGCTAGTGTTCTTGCTTCTATTTCTTTCTTCTCTCTTTCTATGTCATCACAAATTTCACTTAGGGCTAAATCACTCTCGAGCGTACAGATTTCTGAACAAACATCTTGTTCTGCAACTATAAATGGAAAGAAGCTACTGCTGAGGCTATCATCCTCGATCTACTCAAATAAACAGCATTCAAAATTCAGAAATTAATTAGACAAATAAATAAACAAACAAATATATATATGTGTGTGTGTGTAACTGTATACACATACATACATACATACATATATATATATATATATATAGAGAGAGAGAGAGAGAGAGAGAAAAGAAAGTGATCAACATCATAAATTTCATAAGCCACCTCTATGAAACCTCTGCCAGAAATATTAGGAATAGAACAGGAGAAGTTAAGGGACTGGATATCATCATGTTTGTTCAACGAATCAGATGCCTCCATTAACTCGGAACAACTTGTTTGAACAAGGTAACTCCCTTCCAGTACACACATCATCCTATTAAGATTATAAATAAATATTAGAAAATGTTTGGTCCTTTGGATGAAAACAGAAACCTTAATTTAACAATGGACCCATTTTCGTGCATTTTATCTTCCGCAGGTTAAATGGGTTAGAACTTAGGCAAAACTGAAACAAGGTCAAACGGGTCAAAAGTCAGCCAACTTGCATTCAAATGCTTACAACCTCCTTAACCATATATTCAAAAATATTTGTTTAACATTCTAATAGTATAGTCTGTAATTGTAATTATAACAGTTTTACAGTTTTTAAGGACAAAGGAAAGTGTTGGCAGGTCGACCTAACCAGTTTTGCCTGTATTAAAAAAAACTTCCCCTTTTGACTCATTACCCAACCCGTCCATTTACAACCTCTATTGAAATTACTTGTTTACCATAGTGATTGGCACAGAAGAATTGTTAATTTTTACAAATCATTTTAAGATCATTAACTAATAGTCAAACACTTGTCAAATTATGTGTCTATCCAAATGCAGCAATTTTCATTGCCCAAATGTGATAAATACCAGAAAGAGAAAAATACAAAGAGACTGAATGATACCTTGAGGTTGACCATGACATGTTAAAGCCTTTGACCAAAAATCGAGTGCTCTCAGAAGGAGAAACTGCTATGGGTGTAATATTCAAGATGCTAGAGTTTCTGTGGCTTTTATGAGGCAAAGATGTGTTCAGAACAATCTGGCCTGTAATACAGCCATTTAGATGAGTTAAAGATGGCACATAAAAAATTAAATTAAAAAAAAAAACAGTACACACAAACAAGAACTGACCATCACGAGCAAATGCAACATGATGAAGAACCCTAGTATACACCCATCCTGTTCTCCAGAAAGAATTACCGGATGCATCCAAAAGCTTCCTCAAATGGCTGCTCAAATCATAGCAAAGCTGCATCAAAATCAAATATAAGTTGGTTAATACACCTCACTTTATCCCAAAAAACACTTGCAAGGTAAAAGGTCGGGCTCTTTTAGGTAATTTGTATATTAGTTAACCCTGAAACAAAATTAAAACCTTGATGCGTGAATTAATAAAGAGATTTACCTCATTCCAGGATGAATTTTCCATTCGTAGATATACTGCCAATATGATACATCCAGGTCGAATGTAACCCTCTATATCAGTAGGACTGTGTAATAACCAGCCAAGAATCTGAAAATTTACGCAATTTATCAAATTAAATCCAAAAATAAGCAAAACCCTTGGGCTGCAGAAAAAGGGGAGAAAAAAACCTGGTTCCGGAGGGCAAGAGGCAGTTCATTAGGATCTTTTCCAAATAACTTGAATACAATTCGATCTGTACGACTCTGTAAAAAATGTACCACAAACTTGTTAATAATAATATTTACCACAAACCCAAAAAGATCTTAGATTGAAGTAAAAAAAAGTAACCTCTGACCTCAAAAGCCAAAAAAGGAGATTAGTTATACCTGTGCTTCCCCACTGGAACTAGATGGTGATTGTGTTGCTGTTGAGCCAGAATTCCCACTTGTCTGAGGAGGACTTGACTTGTGAGGGTGGCGGCGTAACCAAGCAGGCACATTATCGATATTTTCTGGGGTCTCAAAGCTACAATCTTGAGAATCATCATAAACCATGTTTAAGTCAATGTTGTTCAATTTCATTTTTCCAGCTTCAGTGGGAGCTTTGTTATTTGACGGAAATGCAATTTGGCAAGGATCTGGAGTTTGTAAATTTCCTCCTCTATGGATCATTTCAGATCCTGAAAGATTCACAGTTTGACTGATAGGCTGCAGAGAATCCTATAAGTAATGGTTTTTCACAAGTTAGATGTCGAATCAAGATTCAAAAACCATTCTTTACACCACATAAATGGGACCCACAAAAAAGAATACGCAAGGGGGTGTTCAGATGTGTGTTTAGAGAGAATTATGAGATATTAAATCATCATAGTCAAATAATTAGTCATAGAAAAATGGGCCATAAGAAATCGTGTCTAAATGTGCTAGTGTATGAAGTTATAATAATTAAATAGCGAGATGTTTGAGTGATTAACAAAATCTGATTATTTAAGAAATTAATAGTAAAATGACAAAAAAATGATGCTTTTTTGTAAAAACAGGAATATGTTTCTTAAATTAGGTTAAACGAAGGGGTAAATAATTAATTTTATTCTACCCATAAAAAATCAGCTTTGTTGCAGCAGATATGTAACTGATTATCCAGAACTAACTATTTGACCCCTTTATAATCAGATAATCCAAAAGACAGTCTGCTAATCCAAACATTAAAAACTGATTATTGCAACTTGGGTAATCAACTCCATTTATGCAAATCGAGATACGACCATATTAGAACTTTACCTTCTCAGGGGTTGCAAAGGATGTCCCAGCATCCTGCAAAGATTGAGATCCAGATGAGTTTTTCTCATTAGCTGTACCAGCAATACTCGCAAGGTTTCTCAGAAGATGAGAAAGCAGATCTTGATCTTTGCTGTGCTCTGAGCCTGAAGTATTATTAGCTGCAATTTACAAAAAGTAGTAACAATAATAAAAATAAAATAACATATATTCAATTATATAAAGAACTCGACTTTAATGTCATTTAATAAGATTAATAATTGCTTACATTGTACATTAGAGAGTATCCTCAAGAGACTAACAAGCAAATAACTACAACTGCGTTCATCATTTAACAACACTCCATTTGTCGGGCTTTCAGGATGTGTTTTTCTTCTTCGTCTATTATGTCCAGCTAAACGCCTACGACAACTTCTTTTTCCTTCATCAAACTCCTCAAGAGCATGAAACCTGCTCACATATACAACCAAATTATTTCATATACTTTTGCAAATATAATTTAAAAATAACTAACAGGAGTGCATCTCACCTGCTGCACTGCTGACAAAACCTTTGCAACACATTCCCTACCAATGCTTTTGTAGCCTTGGAATGCAAATTACAAACCTTATGTCTTCTATGATAATCTTTTGCACCCGCTAGATCCGTTTGGCAATCATCCACCTGGCAAACCGATCGGTTCGATGTACCCCCGCCCACTTTAGATTTCTTCCCGGTCTTACCCTCCCATCCCTCTAAATCGTCTTCAGTTATCGGGTACACTTGCCTTCCAAGGTTTAAATTAAGACCCCCAACTTCATCGTCTTCATCAAGAACCACAACCCTTCTCTTTCTTTCCAATTCCCTTTTTCCTTCATCAGAACAAGATGAAGAGCTATTCGACACAACCGTATTCGCTTCTGTACCCGAGGTTACAGGAAATAATTGTCTACTCCTGCAGTCTGATTGAATTGTGTTTAATGGGGTGGCCGTTAACAAATCGCCGTCCCATTTCCAATCATTTAAATCCCATTCCATACTTCTCTTTCCTCCGGCGTTCAATTCGGGCACCACTGGCCCATAGTAATGATGTGGATTTCCCCCAAATTTAGCCTCCATTGATCAAAACAAAAACAATAAAGTGTTCTATAAAGTACTGATTTATTAAGATTTCACTTCCGCAAGATCAACTCCATTGAAGCATATATACGATCTGATCAATTAATCATAAGCTTATAAAGGAATCTTTTAAGGGAAAATTCCACCCACCCGAAAAGATTCTCAAACTCTTCCAAAAAACCCTAAATCATCAAATCTCGGATTACAGTTACAAACTTCCAATCAAAACAGAACGTTCCGTTAGATTACTACGAAGAATAGAAATTCAGTGACTTACATCCCTACAGATCAAAAAAACAGTACGGCAAACACAAACAACAACCCAGAGTCCAGAATCAAAAAACCCACACAAAAAAACCTTCCCAATTAGTACTCACCGAAGATCAACGAAGAATAGAGCTTTCACAGCATGAAGAAGCGGTTGAAATCCATATATTGTTGAGATGAGTGATACGGGGGCTGATCTTGAGGGTCGAAGTGCGAAAGATGAGAGATCGCCGGCGAGAATTGAGGGGAAAAAGTGGAAATTAGGAGGGTGGAAAATGAAAAAAGTGAGGTAGAGAGAGGATCAAGTTGGAGGACATATGTGTCCAAACAAAACTGGGTGTAGGACATGTCGATGGAGACCCTTCCAAATTGGTATCACATAGTGCAAATGTCCTTGTGAATAAACAGGACATACTCTCTCTCTCTCTCTCTCTCTCTCTCACACACACACACAGAGTACCAACACATGTTTATACATACAACTATATGTTACTAGTATTTCACTTTTTCTATTATCAAAATTTAGAATATATGAAATATGTTTCTAGTAACATCTATCTATCTTATGTGTTTCTATACTCGTAAATATTTTTAATAAAGGATATATTAGTTATTTTATCATTTACTCATTTAAACGTTTATAAGTATGAAAGTATCAAACATAAATGTTTCTAGTTGCACGCATCATTTTTTCATCAGTATCTTGTTTTATAAGTTTTAAGTTTTGTAATCAAGCTTATAGGAAATTCATGTGTAGTATTAACATAATATAACTGGCGTAATGCTATGCTGACATGTCACTTAAGTCATTTGAGTAGTTTGTGCCTATAACAATATGTAAGTAGGAATGGTAACGGGGCGGAGATTGGTCTTTCGTCCCTGTCCCCACTTAAAAAACCGTGGGGTTTTAAATGGGATCCCCGTCGGGTAACTGGGAAAAAGCGCAGGAAAACGGGTATCTCCGTTTAATATAAACATCTGATTAAATAGATAACTTTTACCGCGGAGATACTCATTAAAATAAAACTGTGATTTTTCACCACGGAGATCGTCACTGTTAAAGTTTTACCACAAATTTTAAAAAACGATTATACTATATTATACAAAATTATCAAATACAAACATATCTGAACCGAAATTAAAGTTTTAAAAAATTTAAATGCTTCAAAAATTTCAAAATCAAACAACCCAAATAAAGACAATGATTAAAACTAGATTGTGTCAAAGTGTATAAATTTTTGTATATTTTCTATTTAAAATTAATTTTATGTATATTAGTATTTATATATGTGCATAATTAATATTAAAGTATAATCGGGTAATCGGGGAGGGGATCATCAAACCCATCCTCGTCCCCGTTTAAAATAATCGGGCTTTTCCCTTTCTCACCCCGTTTATGTCGGTTTTCGGTTTTTCCTGTCGGTTTCGATTTTTTTTGCCGTCCCTACATGCAAGTAGTAAGTATTGTTAACGGTAGGATAATTTTCTCAAGGTTTGTTTAGATGATATATCTGTTATAAAGTCGACATCGATCCTTAATATGAAAACCAACAAAAATAGCATCTCAAAAAAGGAAAACAAAAGCAATCAAAGTCAATTAAACCTTAGCCTTTATTATTATTATTATTATTATCCATGACTTTTCTTCATCTGGTCTTCTTTTGGATATTGACATTTGTATGTATTTGTTAAAAAAAACTAAGAAAAACACTCTAAAGACTTGGATACTATTATAATGTGCAATTTTAAATTGTTAATAATTTAAAGAAAATATCAAAGAACTTGTAGCCTAGCGGTATCTGGTGTTGTGGAGTGGTGACCCCTCCTAACAGGTTGTGGGTTCAAATCCCGTTATGAACAATAAAATAGATTTAGGGATAGGTTTAGTGGATGTGTATGGTTATCGTTCAAATAAAATAATTTAAAGAAAACACAAGAAAAATGTTATCCAATACATGAAAAGCACTTGGAAACAAAGTCCATGCATACAAACATACAATAGATTGATTTGAAGCTTTTTTTATTTCTATTATTAAAGAATATTCTTACTTCCTCCTAACCCCAACTAACATTTTATCACACAAAAAGGGTGTTATTATCTTTTTGGTTGTTTAATATATACTTTTAAATAATTTATTTATTTGTATTTAACATGTTGTGTGCTTAAAATGATACTTAGGTACCCTTCAATTTTCTAGTTCACTAGTTTTAATTTCCTTCCTTTCATCACTTAAAAGTTCTATTTGGTTCACATACTTTTATGCTTTAGTTTAAAAATCTTTTTAATGCATATTTTCTATATAAATATGTTCATTTTAGAATAAAATTGGTTTTTTAGTATGTACATCAATGACAAAAGTATGATTAATGTTTTAAAACATGACTATCTAAGTGACCTGGTGTGGTGAGCTTGTCACGGATCAACCGGTGTAACTACCGAGTTAACGTAAAACCGTATCATGAATATTGATATCCACAAGTTTACTATCAAATCAAACACATAAAAATATAACAACTGTCCATAAGTTTAAGATGATACAATAGATTATCATTTTTTTTAATTTTAATACAACAATATAACTTTTGAAGACTAACTTGTTGTTATATGCAATTAACTTCCTTTTACAACTTACAAACTTGATAAAACTGGTTATATATTTCTTTAAATCCTGATGAAATTAGATATAAACTTGTTTACATATGCTAAGTCATTTAAACTAATACAAGTTAAAATACTTGTGTGTGTGTTAGACATATATAAATGGAATGAAACTCGAAATGCCATCAACCTTGACATCCTCCAAAGAGGTTGTGGGTTCAACCATCAAAGGGCTTGTAGCTCAACGGTATCTGGTGTTGTGAAGTGGTGTTCTCTCAAGTGGTTTGTGGGTTCAAGTCTTATTATAAACAATGAAGTAGATTTAAGGGTAGGTTTAGTGAGTGTTTTTGGTCGTTCTTGAATCATGCATGGTCGAATGAAGATCGATGCTCAGAAAATATGAAGATTTTTTAGGTTCGATAGTTCTTTTTCAAAAGGTAATAATTAATAAAAACAATCATTGTTTTAATTAAAGCTTAATCTAAGTGATTAATTAGACATTAATTAGTGAAAGCAGTCATTAATTAGACATTAATTCGATTGAACATTATCATCTCACGTACAATACTTGTATAATCTTCGTTTAGTGTAAACGGGTAATTATCACCACGGAAATACCAGTTAAAGGCAATAGTGATTTTTCACCGTGGGGATCTCTATCACAGTTAAGATTTTGTCACAAGTTTTAAAAAATGATATACTAAAATTATCGAATACAAACATATCTAAAGTGAAATTAAAATCCTAAAGAGCCTAAGACCACCCGCGTCAGGCCCCCTAACTAGCGCTGGTTAGGGGTTGAACCCCACTAGAACACCATCGCATAAGGTAGGTTGGTTGGCTGGCTGGTTGGAGAACCAGCAGCGGGTCATTTTTTTTCTTTTCTTCTCTCTTTCTCTCTCCTATTTAATATATATTTTTTATTAATATTTGATATGGGGTTGAAGAGAGTTGGATGTGGGGGTTTGTGGGTTTGATAGGGTTGAAGGTGGGAGATGATGTGGATGTTGATGTGACAGTGAGGTTGGCAGGGTAAGCCCGGGTTGGATGCTAATAGTCTAAATGCATTCAAAATATCAAAACCAAACAATTCAAATAAAACAACAATGATTAATAATAGCATGCTTCAACATATTGCAAAAATTAAGTCATTCACCGAACTTCATATGATAGCGTCCACGACTCCCGACACTAATCACATCATCATCAGTTGTAACCCTTGAATCCTAGATCCATACAATTACATAAAAAAAAACTATAAGCCGATTATAAGTAATTAAAAAAGTGAATGATATCATGTATAAATTGTATATACGTAATATGTTGACCTCATCACCATCGTCACGATCTTACTCGACACTTTTACAATATGCTTTAGACTCTTCTAAACAAGTTGCTGTATTTATTAATTTATATAACAACATATCAAATTAACAATACAATTAAAAAAAATAAACTTATAAGCAAATATATGAAATGATTGATTAATTATATATAAGAGAGGGTTCATACAAAAAGTATTATTTTTACGAAAAGTACAAAAAATCATCTTATCATTTTATTTGTATTTGATCTAATGGCTTAAATTAATCAAATTTTTAATTTTTTAATCTAAAAGAGTATAATAGCAAACTAATTGTTCTCTTTTCAATCAATTTTATCATTCCTAAATTTTAAATAAATTTAAAATATTTACTAGTAATTTATTGATTCTACGATGTTCACTAGTGAACACAGTCAAAGATCTATGAGTATTTCCATCATTAATATTAACGAACACAGCCAAACACACATTATATAATTGAACCCTTTAAAACCCCAAATAAAAAATAATCTTTACTTCATCAATGAATACACAATTGCTTACTAATTAAAAACCGTAAATGTATTCGGATTATGCAATTGCTTACCAATTAAAAAACAACTAATATACAACACAAATACCTAAAAACCAGATCAATATCCGAACGGAAAGGATTCAAAGGCTTAGATTAAGAAGTTGATAGAAGAGAAGGAATAACCTATTCGCAATCGCAACTTCCTTTGTGTTGAAACAAGGCCCTATCCGGAGCTAGCTTCTTCTCCTGCTGGTGGGCGAGTACCTACAAAATGAGCACCGGTTA
>JAUEJL010094326.1:0-26143 GCA_032274825.1 Drosophyllum lusitanicum
GTATTTTTAGGTACAAAATAAAGTTGATTGCATACAATGACAATATTGACATAGTTTATTGTATTTTCGCGCATTTTCTACCTTTATTTATCGTTAACTAATTAATTACATGTTACATAAAACTCACTAAAATATGCAAAACTGATAACATTACATAATATATGAATGTAAAATTAAAGATAAAGTAACTGTATTCCACTCATTTCATACATCAAAAATCTAGAAAAGATGATTTCGCCATAGTAAAAGAATTAAATTATTTTAGACGATTTTAGATTTGAGATTTTCAGTTTTGAAGGTTTGCTCATTATTTAGGATTTAAAAATTTTAGATGTCATGTTGTAATTTCGAATCTTGAGACAAAAAAAAATTGAAATTCTTTACAATCTTGTGAAGAAAAACAAAGAACATTATGTTCATAAAATACCATAATTTCAAAATAATTTTTTATTAAATATTATTAATAAAGTTTATACAATGCTAAAATATCTATTATAATGTTATTAGTATTTATAAAATATTTATTCCATAAGTACTAATATATATATATATATATATATATATATATATATATATATGTGTGTAAGCATATAAGATTTAGTCTAACAGTCTAACTAACATAACTTCAGCCTTTCTATGAATAATTTGACAAAGATATATTCCAAATTTATATTAAACTAGTTTTCTTCTAATGCCAATGATATGACATAAAGAGACAAGAATGCCTTTGTTGTGGTCAATGGAAGAAGCACACAACCAACCTACAAATGAAGATGTTTCCGTTGTTGCCACTTGTCAATGTTTTCTAAGGCGCGCATGGCCCGAAACCTTTTGGGAGAGTTTGGGTTGCATGTGGGTGACTCTGAAACACTGCTACCCCCTCCTCTTTGTGTTAGCTTTCGGTTCCCCCAATCGGAGCTACCTGTTCGCTTTCCTTTTTTTGTAGGAGAGCGTAAGGAAAAATTATTGAGTTGTTTGGATTAAGTTATACTTGGGTTTCGAGTAAAAAAGAGAAAATAAGAAAAAAATAATGTGACGCTCATATAGCATTCATATAAAAGAGAAGAGAAAGATAAGTGCTACTCCGTTTCTATAATATGATGTGTCATAATTGCACATGTTAAGATGTATTTGATCAACTCAAATCTTTATTTTTAAACTGAAAAAGACACGTTTAATAAACTCGAGCTTTCTTTTTAATTAATATGTAATAAATTATAAATGTATTTTTGTTAGTTAAAGAAAGTTGTGGTGAGCGAATTAACCAAATTTTTCAAACCAGTTTCGGTACCTACAGGCTCAGTGTTAGGTTTTGTCCGGTTCTTGTAAACATATTGACTTAAAATTTCACAAAAAAGCGGCGTACCAATTATAAGTTTTCGTTCCAAAGAATCAACAATTTCAACTCGTATTTAACTCACCCCTAAGTAGTCCTTCCTTACACCATGACTGCCACCCTTGGACACTCGCCCTTTCCAACCAACGTAACCGTCACTTGAGTCCCCCTTTTATTGTGTCGTTGGCTATAAGCACGCTCTTGACATACACCGAGACACCGAGTCGATGAACATGGACGCATACAAATACAATAACATCCAAAAACCAAAAAGAAATTGATAATTTATAGATATTCTGAGGATATGAATGAATAGGTGGGTAAACAAACCGGTCAAAATTTCATCGTTTAACAAGTAGAAAAATATAAAAAACAGAATTATTTGTCGTCAAACAGTCATGATGTTTTGTTTTTTCTTCAAGAAGTTGAAACTAGAGTCCCCAGAGGGTTGATTTCAACCCGCAATTTAACAATAAATTCTAATGATTTTCAAAATAAAGAAGCATCACATTACAATCGATGAAGAGCAACACGAATCAATATCAACAAAAACCCACATTTGTATTTGCTTTTTATTTCTTAAATCCACAATGTACAGAGAGAATGATTTACATGTAGTTAGTTCCAAGAGGCATGCTTCAATATCAACTATACAAAGCACCGATCACAACTACATTGAATTTGTTCTAAGTTATACGTAAAAACATCTTTATTCATTCATCATAATCTGGGTCCTCATCGAACTCATTGTATTCCCCGTTTTCCTGCAATTAGTGCTTTTATCGGTGAGTTTAGACACAGATGTTGCCACTATCCAATAGAATGCTTGTAGTATAAATTGCTAATTAATGTGGTTCAACAAAAGCGACCAATGGCGTTCCACCTCAACAAGATGACATATTTAGGAAGAAGCGGCAAAATGGACGGGTCAGACAAATCGGGAAATGGGTAACGTGTCAAAATGGGTAAATTAGAAGGAATGGGAACGAATTGAAACAAACCCTGCTCATGTTTGGTTGATTCACATAAGAATTTTTCCCTTCCAACAAACAAATACACCCGGTAAATATCCTTATCGTTCCCCCATTCTGATTCCCTCAAACCAACCACCATTTGAGTTTCTTTAGAGATACCGGTATATTAATTTGTTGATTGTTTCAAAATACAGAAAACAATAATGACTGGGAAAAAACACACTTGCCTTTTTCTTGACATAGTCCACCATAGCTTTCTCAAACTTTGCTCGTTTTTCAGTTGCTATATCATAGTACTGGACCTTCTCCTATAACAAACAAACCAAGCCATGATGGGATTTCAGCGCCACATTTGTATGACTCGAGATGAACACGAAAACGAATATTATTCCGATTTTAATACTAAAAAACCATAAGCCAATGAGCAAGCATGCAAAAAGGGCACGCCAAGCATGTAAAGACATAAAAAGAGCAAACATTATTCCATATTTCATTTTTATAGAGTTTCAAATAAGAATTGCTAATTCCAAATTTGATAGGACATGCAAAGTATGTAAACACATAACTGATAACGGCACTAAACTAGAAAATATTTAATATATGAATACAACCACCACAAAATGCTTCTTGCCTTCTGATGTTCCAAAAAAAGAGACCACCCTATAAATTAAGGAACAACTTTAACGATTCAACTTTTAGATGTTGCTTCTTGTCATTCAGCATAATACATAACTGAATCTAGCCATTTCATCATTTTTGTCAAAATTTATCATATTATAAAGGGGTCCATATATATCTGTTTTGAACTTAGATAAAACCACACTTGACCCTCTTGTGAGTAACCACATTAATCTCTACATGAAATTTGGTGATAAAACTTGAAACCACTCCTACCATACATCTAATATAAAGTTATAAATGCCTGCTCTTGCATAATTAAACTATATTTAATGTTGGTTATGTTAGCCTTCATTAGAGATCCATTATTTATATATGGCATAAAGTTGGTATTTTCGGATTTAGTTTTCTTGTTCTCAAGGTCGGTCAGCCCACCAAATATAATAGACATACTTTAAAACCCCTTTTTACAGGGTATTAAAGTCACTACTAAGGTTGTGATCACCAAATTCCAATACTGACCCTATATGTTGATTGTGCCTAGCTTGTACAAATATGTCATTTTCAAAATTCAAGGTTTTTCATATTTTGTTATGTACTAGCATGGAATCCGCGCAATGCTGCGGCAGCGAATAGTTTCTATCCGGTAACATGTTGTTTTCATTTATTTCTTTTTTTCCCATCAACTCTGTTGATTTTTAAAACAAATTTCAAAAATAACAAAACAAGAAAAAAATCTTAATTTATAAAATAAGGATAGAGAAAATCTTGGAAATTGTGTTGATGTATGTGGGGAAAGGTGTTGGTATAGGAAAGTCTGTTGGTGCGTGGGTTAAGTTATTTAAGGGGTATATTATTCATTTCCCATTGCTGAAATGTTAAGAGATTAAGTAAAGTAGGAGTGAGAGAGTGTTAAATGTATTATAATGTAGTATAGATATACTTTATAGCACCCTAAAGGAGGTTGAGGTATGTGCGTGTGTGCTCGCATGCTCTCATACATCAATGTAATAGGGATACTTTTTTAACAAAATCCCAGCATTCAGATAACATTTAGGAAGAAGATGATTTCTATCAGTCCAACCACTAATGTGCCACAAAAGGTATGTATTGATTGATCTAGAAAAAGATATAAACCAAATACGTGAAGACTAAATATCCAATAAGAGGAATTGAGCAATTAAAGATACAAACACACAAACCTCATAAGTCATGATCTTCCACTTCTCTCCACAAGCCTTACCAATCTGGAAAATGAAAATGTAGAAATATTTAATTCAAGTAGCAGAACAAAGAATATTAGTTTTTCAGAAAGAAAGAAATAGTTAGATGATTCAGATTGAGTTGCAGTGAATACCTCGCGCATAGACTTGACTTCTGGATTTTGCTCCTGGAATTCCTTACGAAAATCCTCCCTTTGATAATTTATACATAAAAAATGGTTACACAAAGAAGAACCATGATACATTAACGGAGAGTTTTTGAGAAAGCATCATATGGTTATTTAATTCTAATCGGTTTCTTATGAGTTATGACTATTTAAACATGTGGTTCCCAGTAGGTTCACTTTTGTATGTTCATTTTTTGCACCAAAATGACCTTTTAGAACACTTAAGTTACGGCATCCTAGTTGAATAACTTTTGCCATAAACCCTGAATCTGGATGCTCCACCAAAAAAAAACTAACATGCACGTTATGAAAACACACATATGTATATAGAAATAGAATCACAGGATCTTCATACAAACTACAGTAAAAATCTAGATCTTTTTTAGTACGGGCTGAAAAGCCCAGTTTAAGTTGACTGCAAACCGTTTTTTGTCCATTCATTATTCAAATAACAAATATGTTAATCATGATTACAAAACTAATATTATTACAGTAAAAATTAAAATCTCCGTAAAATAACAATTTGAGAGGCTGCATGCACCAAATATAGACTTTGAGTGACTTCCGCATCCAACCCATTTGACCAGTTCTCCTTAAGCTAATTTCATTTATTTGACATGTTTGAGACTAAAAGAAGAAAACAAACCAAATCGACCAATGCATAAGTAACTTGGACAAAATTGGCACCTCTAGTCAGTAGTATTCAGATGCTTTAGCGCTAGTTCTACTATAGTAACAGGGGCTTCCATTTTGCCTAAAGCAAAAGAAAGTTGCACTTAACACTCCACCACATAATTCATTATGACTACAAGAGTAAGCTAAAAGGTTACCAACATGATCACTAAATTAACTGGTAAAACTGTAAAAGGTTGCAGGTTTATGACATTATGCTCAAGATATCAATGGATGTCATTTGCTATTCAATAAAAACAAGACACGTGATTAATTTTCCCATTAACCCCATGCATTCCACAAATTTCTGTTAACTAGGTGTCTTTTGTGAACACAATCTAAGAACTAAACAAACAATGATTTAGTCCTAATACGACTTGGCCTTTTGGAAATATTTAACATACCACAAACCTTGTCCTTATCAAGATAATTCAATACTTAATTTCATATGATTTTAGGGTTTTGGCAAAAGGCTTGTAGACATTGCATGTAAGTACAACATAGGCAAGCAAGAATTAAATTAATCTCTAGCACATATCATGAACAAAAAGCCCAAAAACATATATACATACAACTAGTCCTCGCGATAGTAACGAGTAGCCTAGCAGTTGAGGACATGGAATATACAGTGGAAGTCCAGTACCCTCACACATTTCCTATAATTCTAGGTTGCACGATTTAGCTCCTCAATCTTGGCCAGTTGGCCGTGAAACGAGTCGGTGAAGAAGGGTGAGATATTCTACAACTAAGCTCTTTCTTCAAGTGCCAAAACCCTAAAACCCCAAGGTTAGACAAACAAGAGACTTACAACTTCTAATTAACACCTCCGTCATGTCTATTTCTGACCTAAAAGGTGTTTGTATACCATTTTTTCCAAACTTAGATGAATCTCTAAACCTAATTCAATTCGAATTTAGAGTAACACAGACGACCACACATGCGCAGAGGATTAAATCATAAGAAATCAAGAGAAAACATACAAGAAATAGAAGAAAGCGGTGGGTGGTTTTTTGGGTTTATTAGCATCCAATTTCAATGCCTTCTTCTTAGCCGCCCCAATTTTAGTCCTCTTTGCTGTTCTAGTTTCTTTCACTGCCACCGTCGATACTGGCCTCAACGCCATTTTCCTGAAAAGTTGAAAACAAATGCAACATTCAACAAACTTTCAACTGTAAGAAGTGTTTCTAGAGCTTCAAAGTCGAAACTAATTGTTATCGTTGCAGGAATCAAAATAAAAACAAAAGTAAACAGCTAACAGATTCATGTTAGTTTGGAGTTTGAGAATCATTAGGTTTAATTTCAAAAGGCAATATTGTAGCAGGGAGTATAAATTTGTACATACCCATGAGTAGTCTTTGTAGGGGTTTTAGCAGCTGCGGAGGCTGAGTCTCTCTTTGCCATGGCGGAAGCTGTTGTTTTTTTTAACGCTAGTTTGCTTGGTGAAATGCAGGGGAATAGGTACAGTGGTACAGACTACAGGGTATACAGGGCCTTCAATTGCCACCAAATTTCAAAAATAGTCCCTAAGATTACCAATGTTTTAATTTAGTTACCTGAACTTTCAAGTTCTTGTATATGAAAATGTGGATTATATTGATTTCATTACAATATAGAGCAATTTGCAAACTATAATACTACTTTTTGGTGATATATTAAGGGTTGCATTGTCATTTTTTCCACATGATATAAAATTCCTTAGCTGTTCTTTTTCTTCTAATGAAGTTTCATTTTGTATTTTTTTTTTTGTCTATGATGTATAATTTGGTAAAAAAAAACATGTTGCCAATAATACTTCCTTAAATTTGTAAAGATAACGATACATCAATAATGCTTTTAAAAAAATGATACATCTATAAACCAAAATCTTATAGATAAATATTTGGGTAGCTTATAAAGCCACTAGCGAGTTTATGTAAAATATGAACAATGGTTTATTCTTCATGAAATTGGATAAAAAATCAAAAGGTGTTGAAACTATATTGCTAATGCATGCATCATAAATTATTTTATTAGCTAGACTATTATTGCAATAATATAGTATTTCCAATCAATTTAAAATGTTACTACCTGTCCCTCTATATTGGGGTATATATTATCTACATCTTATTTTTCTTATATTATATTGAACCAAGTGTTGCTATTGTGGTGATAGTTGTTGGAATGTTACTTTGTCTTAATGTTGACAAAAAAGGATACTTTCAAGTTTAGAACTATGCTGTTGGATGTGAGTTTACTATTTTAGAAAGCACAAAATATAAGAATGTAATATAAATTTATATTTGTCATAATTGCTTCATATAAAATGCAAGTTGATCGTATTGGAACAACATTATTATTTTGCTTAAACTCTAAGTTTAACTATAGGTTAAATTGATAAATAAGATATATCATTTCAAAGTAACCTACCACCTCGGGTATCTATGACAGTTGGGATAATGAATGTAAATGAGGTAAATTGTGTAATTCAAAGTTAAAGGGTATATGTTGATATAAATATTCCATAAACTCTACTCCATATTACATGTCTCTAACAATTAGACCACACGTAGTGGTTAAATAACGAGCTCGTCATTTGTTTGTCATACTCGTCAATGGCTAGTCATGTATTAGGGTAGGTTTGTCGTGTGGCTCGACATCTGGCGCCTCGTCATCGTGGTGAAGAGCACAATTGCTAGTTGCTTTTTTTTTCTTTTTTGGACCAATCATTTTAATCTAAATTAATATTATGTGAGTCAAGTAATGATAGTGATGGTGATGTGGAGGTTAGTCATGACTATGACTGTTTAGTGATAGGTTAGTCATAAGCTGACATGACAGTTAGTCGTGACAGTTATGCATGTCATAACTACAAGTGGTCTTAAAGTACCATCCAAAACCTATTTCACCTCAACAAATGTTTAATAAGTTTTGGTACATCATAGTCAATTTAAAGTTTAAAACGGCTATTATTCGGTATCACCAAAACTCCCATGTCCGAGATCAAAATAGATTTTCCAATGGTGAATTTTTAGTAATTTTCGAATGCTCAGAAAATACGAGTAATGAACATGAAATATACATATATATACACTCAAATTAAGTTCATTTATATTACGAAAAAAAATGAAATTAAAACTAAGAAAGAAAATTGTTACAAACATTCGGATACTGGGCCGCGTGCAATCGTCTATAGTGCAGTTGCTCAGATTCTCACCTGATCAAAGCTTGCCTATCTGTTCATCTTCCTCAAAGTGTTTACGTATGTATAGCTAGAAAATGAAACAAAAAGCTTCCTAAACCTGAAATTTTCAACAAATCTTGGTTAGATTTAGAAGTTGAAAGACAGTTGAGCCTTACACCAGTGACATGAAAAAGGATATGAGATGCAACCGAGTTACTTCTCATCGATAGTTAACGTTGGACATTATGCATGTAATAAGTAAAATTTGAACAAGATATTTCTTCTCTCTTTCACCTACTCTGGAAAACCCAAGGGGTTAGAGAAGTAGAACATCTCAGGGGGTGGATTTTAATTTATAAACCAGGATGTCATGAGAAAGTTACAATCACTTGGGACAAGTACAGCTGTGCTCATTCCATGCATATTGGGTTATGAAGATTTTGATTTTGAGAAAAATGTTAGGCTCTGATATTTTTGGGAATTAAATGGTATTGATTTGGCTTATAAATTTGTTTTTGTATTGTTTACTTCTTTATTCTTCTTTTTCAACATTTTCTTCATCTTCTCCCAAACATGATGAAGAAAATGAAGAGTTGAAGTATTCAGTGTACAAAGACTAAGTTGCCCTTTCATTTTTATGCAGTACACTGAATAAAATGAAGAGTCGAAGTATTCAGTGTACAAAGACTAAGTTGCCCTTTCATTTTTATGCAGGTGTACAGCACATGACTAAATGTAACCCCAAATCACTACACTTAGCAATAAACTAACAGAAATCGTCAACTGACGATGAAAGGACAAGGACTTTTGCTACAAAAAAGGATAATGATTAAAAGGGAAAAGATATTTTCAACTAAGATTACAACAATTGAAACTTCTGGAGTAAACATGCTTTGCTACAACTACAGCCTATAATTTCTTGATTATATTTCTTTCTTATCTTTATAAACGACTAAGAAAACAACTTTTGAAATTGTACTTCACATCTTCTTTGTTAGTGAATTAGTAGCAATTGAGGTCTTAGAAGGATTATTAATGTATATAAGATTGTTATCAATTTTTTATGTTCTTTAGATTGTAAAGAATCCTATATCAATCGTTATATTTTAATAAACTAACAATCCAGTAATCCTACTTTAAGCTAATTAAAAATTTATTTAACTATACAATCACCAGCAAGTAGGCCATGGTTGTTAAAAGCTTAGAAACTAATGTTTCTGCTAATTTTGTAAGTGATAACTTATCAACCTTAAAATTTTGATTCCCTAAGTGTATGTAATGTAAATGCGCGATATATATTAAAAAAATTTCAAGAATATTAAAACCTTACTAGGGGTTCAGCTGATTAATGCTTCATGAAACAGTCACCCGAATCGAATAAAGTATGAATAAATCAATTACCTAACTAAAAAACCCGAAAACCGAATAACCCTACCCGATTAACCTGATCCTTAATCAGGTCAGTTTGTTATTCAGATCTGGTTATTTTCAACACCCCTTCAAGAAGTTGATATAGAAGCTGGCAAGTTCTAAGAAGCAGAGAAACAAGAGACATTATCCTAATTATGAAGTTATGCAGAATTAATAAACTATTTTTTTAACAAACAAGATGATTATTTAATCAATCAATACATGTCAGATTGGGTTGACCCGAAACACTTTTTGTCAAAAACTACACTATTCCATTAATAATCTGGCCTTAGAGCAAAATGATTATGAGGTTGTATGCTTTGAAATACAATATGGGCAACTTTCGACCCCTTCAACCCATGACACATTTCCCTTTTAGCTATTTTTCTTTATTTTCCTGCTTGACCCATTAGGGAAAGAAAATTTTAAAAAACCCCGAAATTGTCATAATCTATTATGCACCATTATGGTGTAAGTAAAGAATGATACATACCATACCCATTGGCTCAGGTGCTGTGACATTGCAGCATAGCTTCTACGCGGATTTTCATTTAACAAGCAATGCATTTGTCCATTCCGGGCACTCCATGAGGACAACCAGACATCAATTGGCCCACTGTACTTGCGAATTATGTTACTACTCACCTGAGAAACCAATCACTGAGAATGTTGACTATTGTAAAGTCAAACATAAGATGTTCATATAGTCGATTTTGCAGCCTCTCCTACTGTGGAAAATCCACAAATTTATCGCAACTATACTAAATATAGCGAAAATTACATTAAAGCTGGACTATAATATTCTTAACTTTTCAAAATACAGACAGTTGAAGTTCATGTATTGTATAAAAAGTAAATAAATTAGGAGTTATATTCTAGGCATGAAAGTAGACATGCCCTCAAATCTGAGTGAGTCGTGTTCCAATTTCCAAATGAACTCAATGTATATGGAACAAAAGGTACTTTTACAAAAGGGTTAATATCATCAGATAAATAAAAAACCACAAAGTTTTACATACATTTAGGTTCTTGTAGCCTCTTTACACACATTTGGTCACTAAACTTTGGATCTGCATTCGTTAAATTTTGGGAAACCGTGGAAGAAGATGACAACCATACCCTTAGTAGGAAGTTTCAGGGGGTACTACTGCAACAGAAAAATTAAGGAACAAAAAACATAAAGAAAGTACACGGGAAAGAAAATATACCAGCTCCCAGGCTTCAACTTCTAGTTGTGAAGTATCAAGCAAGAACCTTCTGCTAGAAGAAAAAGAATACAATGAATTCCAAGTTTTAATCTCATTCTGTATCATGCACACTAACCACATATAATATTTTCTTAAAGCTTGATAAATCCAAATAGTACTACCATGACCTATGTGCGGCCAGGAGCATAATAATGACGCTAATTATAATTTATAAGTCCAAAATAGAGCAGGTCAAGAAAATGCAACTACTAACATTAATTTGCTAGAAAAGCTTCATAAACCAATCGCACTTACCGCACACCGTGATGTACATCACGATGATTACAGTGGCCTGATACACCATAGTTATCGAAAGTAATAATCTGCAAGAATTTAAACGATAACAAATTATTAACATCTATAGAAATATAAAAATCCAAAGCATAGGGATCCTTAATAGGCTTATTAATTATAACAGTAATATCAAATGAAGAACATAAATGTACTCATGTACTAAAGACATACACACATACACATCTTATAAAGACGAAATATGCAGAATTACTGAGATCAGAACTTACAAGGTCAATTGCATGATCAAGGATTTTCTTTTCCACAATGGTTGATAGTATGCTAGTATTCCATACTTTCCCAAAACCATCCTGGTGATAAACATACAAATGGATATTGTTCATAGACATGGAAAAAACAAAAAAATATTTATGAGCAAAAGAAAGAAACAAACCTGAAAATCTGGATGATCCATTACTGTTACTTGCTGGAGTGGAACCTGCATGATCATTTAATTATCATCATACATGACAAACAGGTGCACTAATAACTTGAGTACGTAAAGGTATAGTTGTATACAAATAACTTCTCTATATCTAATGAGCTTCTTTCGCATGGTATGGTAGTTTGTCGGAATCTTTGAATTTGATACAAAAAGTGTTAAATTATAAGAACAATAATTACATAACTTAAATTTTTCAAAATCAGAAAAACTTTAAAGTAATAACATTGTTCATCACTTTTTTAGGTTACTCAGTTGGATCTGAACAGTGTTTAATAGAAACAAAACCAGATGCACACTGTGAATAGTGAAAAATCACATAACACTAGATTAAACATTTAAACTTTAGAAGACGGTCCATATTATGCACCTCAATGTTGTGTAACAAAATATATATCACCTTAAGGATAGCAGAAGCCCTATAAAGCTCTTCTTTTCTAACATCTCCTATACCATCTGCATTACCTGGAAAACGGTTAACGACACTCAAAAACTTATTAGTACATTTTGATCACCAGAACTTGGTATTTAAAAAGAACATGGAATACAGATTCTATCTATAGACAGGTCAGAAATTTAACTGAAACAAAAACTATGGTTGTAAGAAAACTAATAGCCCGAAATATGGTGGGTTGTTCTTGTTCATGTGTCAACATAGATCTTGTTTGATTTACATCTAAAGCTCCCTTTGCCATGTTAAAAAAAAAACTAAAACTGAGAAGTTCTTAGCAAGTTTTTATGCCACAACCACAATTTCTACTTATACATTGTATTACCAGTTGACATGCACAAGATGTAAACATTATGCCCTCTTGATCTCAGATGATTGATTGTTGGTGAAAAGAACCTGCAATAGATATTTGAACAGAATACAATCAGTAACTTGTCTAACACAATACGATTTGATCTCGCGCAAGCAATCAAGAATAGGCGGTGCTATGGTTGAAACAGTGTATGTGATTGCTCCTTAGTTATCAAGTTGTTACAGTGCTAGACTTCCCTAACTCAAGAAATGAGATTAAGCATAAAACCAACACGAATGGATAACTCAAGAAATGAGATGTGGAGTATATAGAAAAGGACACGGTAACATTTGTAAATTAGTCAACTCATGGTTGATATGAATGCTAAATGTTTGATCAATTTGGATGATTCAGATGGGAAAAAATCTGAAAAAAGTATTTTGATTCTAACCATACATGGATTCGTCATCAGGATGAGCAATGACCAGCAGGACATTTCTCTTTTGCAAAGATCCAGCTGATGCATTTAGAAAACAGTTGTCAGACTCATAAGAAAATTTAACTGACATGTCAAATATGTTCTGGATCACCCACCATCGTTTAAGAAGGAAGATTGGTATGGATAGAATGATGCGTGAAGAATTTTGCAAAGAGAAGCCAGCCATACCACAGCTACTGAAACAAGGATCATGAACCACTCCATTTACTAAAGTCCTACATAAATCAATCAATTAAATAAACGATTGCCAACCAACTATAAACATCCACTGCACATCTTTATGAGCTACATTTCAAATAGATCAATAAACAGGCATCAAGATCACTCGGATAGGAGTTCGAGTGTACAAGAAAATGCAGCAGTCTTGTTAAGATAATCAAACTGGAAAAAGTAATTGGTTGATTAATTGATATCAAGAAACTCGCAATTCAGTGTTGATTTTGAGTTATAGAAGATAAATTTCAAAAGGTAAAAACCCTAATAAAGAATAGCTCCCGCGCCATGAATCAAGATCTTCAAGAATTGGACGTTTATGAAGCAGGAAATTGACATACCGTGTGTTAATTCGAGAAGTTAAACAGAGTTCTAATCTTTTTTTAAATTTCTTACAGGTTCTTTTGTTTTTTCCTGCGAGGGTAAAGCTATGGCGATTGGCGGACTTCGTGAGTGAAGCAGGAAGGAGGAAGGCTCATGGGTTTCTTCGGTTCTTGGTCAGTCGGGTATAACCGAATTGGTTTTTCATTAATAAAAAGACAGCCCAATTAAATCAGGCCCACTCCTACTGTTTAGGGTTTATGTTTTATGTTTAGGGTTTATGTTTTGAATCTTCTATTATTTTCTAGGGTTTTTTAATTTCTTTAGTAGAATGCTTTGAAAGTTTGAAACCACTAACGGTAGTAGCATTATTGAAGCTTTGTTTTTAATTTTCTGTTATTTGGGTCAACATGTTAATGGTAAATGTGGGAAAGGACTAATTATGATACCACAGAACATTTGATTAGATTAGAGGTGGAACTGCACCTATCATATTATTGAAGATTGCACAAGCTTATCAAAATGTTTTTGATATATATGACTTAGAGGAAAATGATTTTAAGCATGACATTCAGCAAGCGGATTTTGAGGTACCTTTATGGGTGTTTGGGTAAGCTTATTTTTTTTAAACTTAAGTTTATTAGCTTTTTAGTAAAAAAAGGTGTTTGGATTAACTTATGACTTATAAGCTAATAAGCTTCTTTTAAAAAAGTATTTAGCTTAGCTTATTATTGTAAAATGACTAAAAAGACATGCTTGCATCTGAGGAATAGAAGGTGTTGGGAAAATGAAGAAAGATAAGGGTATATATGTAAATGTACAAAGATAAGCTCATATAAAGAAAAAAAATTGTTTTCACTTGGCTTATCAAAATTTGTTTATTTCTACTAAACATAATCTCAAAAGCTTAAGTTAATTAACTAAGTCAAAAACCAAATTTTCCATAAGTTTAAAAATAAGCTAATAAGCCCATAAAATAAGCTAAAAAAACACCCCCTTTATTGGGTGATTCATAAATGTTACAAATTTATGTCATTTTCTACAAGCATTTTAGGGAGTACCGAGTGTTAACCCCTCCATCCCGATGGGGCTGAAAATCTCAAACAACCCCAATAATAACACCGTCCTCCACCCGAAAGGGCTCCTCTGAATTTACCCCGCCAGGTTGAAGATGACGATGGGGTGTTGGAATGGTATGTGAGTGTTTACCTCTCTCTCATCATCTATCTTTTTTTTATAAAGAATGGTTAGCGGGATGGTGAGAAAGAACATAGTTGCACAAATCCGGGTTCGTTCTGGTACGTGGAACGAAAACGGGATCGAGGATCGGCAATCTTTAAATTTTGATATGAGGGGGATAGTCTCCTCCGAAACTCTATTTCACTACATGAAACGTTGTACCATGTAACGTGGTATGATGTGTCATGTATTACTAAAATATACAATGATATAATTAGTAAAAGTAAACTAAATACTAAATACCACAAGATCAATACTTCATAATTCAAAAGTTCAATAGAAAAGTTGATTAAAAAATGATCGGGTTCCCGAGTTCGTCAGTATTATAGTCAATTTAGGTTCCCAGGATCATTTAATTGGAGTAATCGATTCAGCTTCCCACCTTTCAAAATTCAACTCTCGGTAGTACGTAGGATTTTCCCTATCGAAACCGCATTATAGTTTAAGTTAGGATCGAAATAAGAAACGATCAGGATCGTCCCTTCCTGTAAGGCGATTGTGATTTCCATAGCGTTTGGAATGTATTGTACTCAAAAGGGAAACACACGAACTGGAACGTAAATCATGGGGGGACTATTAATCCTGGTAACTACAATATATGAAGCTGACAATTACCAGGTTTTATTATGGTATGAAGGTGGAAAGGGTAGAGAGAAAAGTTTATGTGGGACTGATATGACAATTGGGATGTTGGATGGAGGGGTGACCATTCCCCCCACCCTTATGATGTTACATTAAGGTTTCCAATATACTTTACGTGACACTACATACTTGCATGGAAGATCTTTCATCTATTTCTACCGTCTTGAATGAAGCTATGGGTGATCGGTAATCTTTGGGATGTTGCAATGTCAATGAAAGATAAATTTAATAAGTACTTTGGTGATGTAGAGAAACTGAATTGTTTGATATATTTTGCTTTGGGTATTGACCCAAGGTTGTGGAAGAGTCTAAGAGAAAGTGAAACATATAATGGACAAATGGATGTTATGCATGTATTATAAAATGTGTATACCGGGTTTTCAACTTATTCTTGGTGTTGGGAAATCTTTTTAATAAATAATATATATAGGAGATGATTCATCTGAGAACCGTTTTTAATGTGAGTACTGCGAGAATCAATTTTGGCTTTTAATTAAAATAAATCAATGGCCAATAAAAATGACAGCTTATTAATGTCTCGTTAATGACGCATTAATGAGTGATATTTTAGGGAAATCAAGCCTCGCCCTCTAATGGGTCTACCCGGACGCAATTCACGGTTGGAAAAATATATAAAAAATCAAAATACCCCTATTAACAAGTCACTAAAAAACATTAATGGTGACTACAAATGGTACTCACGGTACTCGCATTAAAAATAATTCTCGAATAAACAATGCCCCTATTGTAACTATATTTTTTATTAAATATTTAATTGTTTTTTTACACAATGTTAACACCTCAACAATTGCCGCCACAATTGTCAACAGATTCAACACCAATCACGTGCATTTATTTAATTAGTGATCGCATTATGTTGGGTTGCACCTACGCGATCTAGAAGGTATTGTTCTTACCAAAAACCTGGGTTCTACAAATAACATGATTACTCACATACTGCTTCAAAAACTTCTCCAGACATATTTTATTACCCCAATCTTCTTTAAATCTAAATAACTTTAACATGGATGATCTTTAAACTAATGGGGTGTTTGTTTTAGCTTATTTAGGGCTTATTTTTTATAAGCTAGTTTTTTCTGACTTATTTTTTGACTTTTGAGCTTATTATAAGTTACAAAAATAAAATAAGCCCGGAAAATAAACCCTAAATAAGCTCAAACAAATAGCTCCTAAAAAATATATCATTGAAACCACCTTTGTATCCTCTTTAAATTGATATCCCTTTTAATACATTTAAAAAAAAGATGGTGCAAGAAATAGGTACAACCCATTTGCATCTACTATAATGATGCAAACTACTGACATTAAAATGAAAGGGGTACAAGAATTTGGACAAGAGTAGATGCATCAAAAAATTCAAACCATGTCATAGATGCACGCAACCGACAATAGAACACATGAAATTGATCATAAGCAGATGCAAATTGACCCCATTTCAAACCATGTTCATTCAAAAGTTGAGGGGGTGACTAAAATCAGGAAAAGAAAGAATTGGTAGATACAAATGCAAAATTCTGAATTCACCATTTTATATGCAAAAAGCCAAATTTTAAGGTGCAACTTCACCCCAAGACCAAACAAACATTGTCTTAATCTTCAAAATTATTACTTGTATCTTTGTGTTTACCATTTTAGATGCAAAGAGACATAAATAAGATGCACCTTCACCCCGAAAAAACAAACAAAACCAATGTCTTTGTCTATCAACTTCAATCGAAATTGTGTTCAACAAATCCGATGTTCTATTCAAAGCCAACAAAAAAAAAGGAACATGTGCATCTGTGTTCTTCAAATTTGGATAGTGGCCGGAAGACAGAGATAGAAGCGGGCAAAGATGAAAAACATTGACGGAAGTTGGCATTTGAACCGCACCTTGAGGGGGTGACTTCACGAGCAGCTGCAATTGACGAAAGGGAATGCTGATGGTGCAAACGATGCAAATGCAATTAACGAAAGAGGGCCGCCGGCGAAGTGGTGACTTCACAAGCATATGAATCACACCTTAGACGCAATTGCAGTCGACGAAAGGGGATGCCAGCGGTGGTGTTGCAAATCTCGAACATAACATGAGCGTTGGGCTAAGTAACCGATAACAAGAGGGGCTCAATGGGCCGCCAACTCGAACGATATGTTCTCGAGTTAATTTAAGAAGGGGAAGGAAAGGATTGCTAAGGAGTAAAACAGAAAATTGTGTTCTTGAGTTTTTTTTAAGAAGGAAAAGGGTTAGGAGGGGCTGTTTTACCATTTTTATGTTATAAAATTTTCCTCCCACTTTTGAGATGATTGGGAGGAGAAGTTTATCTATATATCATTCCATTTCCTTTCCTCCCCTTCCCATCCCTTCCTTCCCCTCCTTAAATTAACTCGAGAATAGACCGGAAAAGCTAGATACCGAAGGGAGGCGTGAGTCGTGAAGATGAGAGGAAATTTAGGTTATGGTGAATGAGGAAGAAGAGAGAGATATATTTTGTGTGGACTTAAATACCCTTTTCAGCTTGTTTCTTCATAATTATGAATGAAAATTATTTAACAAAATCCTAGCCTTTGGTCTATTACATTTAATGGTTAATAAGTATTCTCTCCATTCTTTATTTTAAAAGTATTCTCATTTAATATTGTTTATATATGTGTGTGTGTGCGCGCATGCATGTGCATAAATTTATATCAAAATTAGCCTCCACTCTCTGATTAAAGAGGAAAAATGTTTGTTTTTTTATATATACTTTACTTAATTTTAACATTAACCATATTGAGATATTCAAATTTAAAACTGGTGGCTGTGGGCAATGTTCTAAAAGGCGTGCAAGGGTTCCGTCAAGGCGTCGACAAGGTGCGTTGCATGCTCCGTCATTACGAAAGTCCCTAGGTGTAAGTGTTAGGCGTGACAAGTGTTAATCGTGGTACATGCCAAGATTCCTTAATTTACTCGTTAAATGATGCGTTATTGAGGCATGGGGTGCACAAAATCATTATTTCTTTAAATTTAAACGTTTTGTATAAGATTTGCAATCGTGTATTAAACTTCGATCCATCAATTTATATTTTTGTAATTTGTGTGTTACTTTGCTTCCCATTTGGGTAACCATATGTAATTTGTGCATATATATAATTATAGAATATATATACATAATTTTCCCCTTAAATCACATCTTAAAAAACATCATTACCTCTCCATAGTTGTTAAAACAACCCAGTGCTTTTAAGTTAACTTATTTATAATAAACGACGGCTTAGATTAGAAAATAGATGCGTATGTTTCTTAGTTAATAAGTTTTTTATTATTTTCAAATGAACCCTGTCCCCTCCCCTTCCCCTAGATACATAACATATATAGGAAGATTTTTATTTATTTTTGTAAGACATGCACAAATAATCACAAAAATAAATAAATAATAATTTTGTTGTCTAGCTCGTCCTTTCTATATAAAATGATTATTCGATATAAGTTAATTTATAAGACAAGGTGACAAAATTTTAGATGTTTCCTTAATTGGTGAAAGAAGAAATATATAGATATGATTTCTCATAGCTCTTGAACTAGTGCTGATCATTTATTTTTCTTAATTAATTAGTTAATTAAATTAAATATGATTGGTTTAATAACATATATATATTTGTATTAATATAAAAATGAGATGCTAAAACCGTTTCATTTTCAATGTGATAGAACCAATATATAGTTGCAATGAAGCCTTTTAATATGCTCATCCAAGGAAGAAGAAGACAAGAAAAACGACAATATTTTATGTTCGATCGGCGGATGATGAAGTGAAAAATATCCTTAAAAACAATGTTTCTTGAGATTTATGTTGGTAAGGCGGAGCAACCAGCATGCAACACTTTCCATCTGTCAAGCATCTGATGAGACAGACTTAAAATGGTCGCAATTAAATGCTGATCATCGATTTTAATTAACCAATCTTCATCATCATCCTCGTCATCATCATCATCTGTTGGAATGCATATATGCCTTCTAATGTAAGCCAAACAATTAACTACGTACGTACGTACCTCGCTCTAATCATCATACAAACACACTGTAATTAATCTTTGTTCGTCTCACGGTTACTTGCTTCACAAGCAGTCATCATCCAAGGATTTATAATTTACCTTCACTTTTTAAATCTATCGGCGCGAATTTACCTCATCATATATGGATTCTCATCTACAAAGAAATCTCTGTTAAAGTTAAAAGTGTTGGTGGTGGATTTTTGCACTGTGATCACGTGGTTTTCCTCCATGGAAGTCTGCGTATGGCGGGTATTAATGTGGTGTTATTTGTTGATTATTATGATGGTGGAAGTTCAGGTGCTCGTTGCTGATACTCATCCTGGTGACGGTAAGTGATCAACTGACATGTGTGTGTGTGTGTATTAACTGTAGTTTACTCTCGTTAACTGGAACCAGGAACTTGGACAGACCTAAACTAGTTTAGTATCGTTATACCTAATTCTGGTCTAGAATCGGTTCGGTTCCAAGTAACGAGGTAAAAAAACATAATGGAAACGATAGCCCAATCGATTTAAACCAATCATAGTCAATACCCGTATGGTCTAGTAGCTGTTTAGACTTTAGAATCGATTATGTTCTCAACAGATCGAAGCATGAACCAAAACATGAGATTTTTTTAATTTTAAAGGAGAGGTTTATATATATTCTTGTGAATCTTGATAATTATATATGCCCTTATAAAACTCTAAGTCACATCAATATCCTATTAAAACCTCTAATTAAACTCTTCTTCTATATCAAAGTTAATACATAATGTAATTATGATTAAATCATTTAAATGTTAGAATAAATTATATGATTTTTCTCTTCCTTGTACTTGCTAAGTATCATCTTAAAGTTCTCATCAGAATCGAGATATCGATGCAATTTTGGTGGATTTTAAATGATTTAATTATAATCAAATTATGTGATACTTAGCAAATTTGTTCACAATTGTCAACTCCATCACCATGTTTGTTTTTCACTTTTTCCTACTTATGTATTAAAAATGTATGTATGTGAAGGGACAAACGTTTTCAGATAAGTATAATATCTTATTTCCACTTATTTTAGAAGTGGATAAAAGTAACTTCTCTTTGCAGACTTCAGATCACTTTTAAGTCGCATATTCTTCTACGGACATGGAATAAGATATAAGACATTTTACATCTTCTAAAACAAACACCACCTGCATTTACGTGTGCAGCGGAAGCAATGCGAGCATTGAAAGACCAATGGCAAAACACGCCACCAAGCTGGAGAAGGTCAAATGATCCGTGCTCGTGGGAAGGTGTCAACTGCACCAACACAAGGGTCATTGCACTGTTGGTCCATTTTACCTTATATTATGTTGCATCATTCTCTTCCTAATTACAACAATCAACCAACATCGATCGTCTTTAACGCATAGAGTATTCATTCTTTCACAGGGGTTTGTCAAGTATGGGCTTATCAGGTCAACTCGTTGGCGACATTGGTGGCCTCGCCGAGCTAACATCCTTGTAAACTTCATATATAAACCTTTTTATAATCAAATCTTATTGAGTTAATTAGCTAGTTTGCGACTTTAGCCTTGATTACATTTCTAATCCTTATAAACTATGTATCTGACTAGATATTGTTGTTTGATTTATGATAGGGACTTATCTTTTAATGGTGGCCTAACGGGTCCAATCTCTCCACGGATAGGAGATTTAAAAAATCTCGATACATTGTGAGTTTAGAAATCGCTCGTTTATATGCTACATAAATCATACAAAGTTTGTCATTAATTACAAGAAAACACGACATTTCTAATAACACACTTCCTCAGGATTGAAAAGGATGTAATGTTATATATAGCGTATTTAAGTCTATTAAAATTTTGGTTTCAGGATTCTAATGGGTTGTAGCTTCACCGGTAGCATTCCATCTGAACTTGCAAACCTTAAGGAGCTATCATTTTTGTAAGATTGTTGTGCATAAATATATGTATATTCTCTTTTGTACACACACTAAGAAAATTTTAAGTTTTTCTGAATATTGTTTATGATCGATAGAGCTTTGAACACGAACAACTTGACTGGTGAAATTCCTCCATCTTTGGGATATTTGTCAAAACTTTATTGGTTGGACATCGCGGAGAATCAATTAACAGGAACAATTCCATATTCAACTCTCACAAAACCGGGTTTGGATATGCTAAAACACGCTAAACACTTGTGAGCAGTTTATGCTATACATGTATTTGCATATATTCTCTTGCGAATTTCTTGTTTGATTGTTGTAAGTTGGCAGTCATTTCAACAAGAACAAGCTATCGGGACCAATTCCACCTAAAATTTTTCATGAAGACATGGTTTTAATACATGTGTAAGCTTAACCAACCACTTAAAAATTATTTTCTAAATATTTGATTAATTAAACATATTATGAATGAATGCTTGTGATCTTTCAACTGCAGACTGTTTGATGGGAACCAGTTTACGGGAGAAATCCCTGACACAATTGGAAGTGTCAAGACATTAGAGGTTCTGTAAGTACATATCAACTTAATTAGCTAAATACTGAATCATTCAAGACTGCTTGAAAATCAAGTAAAAAAAGATACAACTTTGATCATCTTCGTGATTGAATTACAACAGTCGACTTGATAGAAACGTGTTACAAGGAGAGGTTCCATCAACCTTGAACAAGCTCACAAGTCTTGGTGAACTGTGAGTACAATTTTGTTTTCAAAAAATTATCAAATTATGAGTGATCACATACCGACTTTGACTTTGACTTCTCTGTTTTTGCTAAACACAGACATTTAAGCTACAACAATCTATCAGGAGATTTGCCTGATCTAACTGGAATGAATGCTCTAACATATGTGTAAGTGAATGATGAAAAATCAACATCTTCCTTTTGAACTTAACTTTTGTCATTTTGTGATAGATTACTCGCAAATTGAACTTTTTTGAGATTTCTTATTCAGTGACTTGAGCAACAACTCGTTTCAAGAATCCGACCCTCCACTCTGGTTTTCCGAGCTACGATCATTACGCGCACTGTGAGCTTTCTATACCAAATGCTTTACAGATTTAATTCCTCATGAATAGTATCTTATAAAAAGTTATGACATTGCGCTCAGCATTATGGAATTTGGATCACTTAAAGGGAAACTACCACAAGGCATGTTTGGTTTATCAGGAATTCAACAAGTGTAAGATTCAACTCGTTTTACTTTTTTAAGTCAAATCGCCAAGTATAAACTCAAATTGTAGATAGCTCTACAACCATTAGACAAAGCAGCACCTAGTCATTAGTTTTTTTTTAATTTTAATGTCTATGTGTATGTATAGCACTAAGAGAATACTTGAAATATGATTCCCATTAATTAGAAAATGACATGTTTTGGTTCTTGAAAACACGGAACAGGTCATTGAAGAACAACAACCTCAACGATACGTTGGATATGGGTGAAAGCATCAGCGATCAACTACAACTTGTCGATTTGCAAAGCAATAAGATTGGCACTGTAACTCTCAGTAGTGACTACAAAAACACACTCGAGTATGACCAACTTTTAATACTAACATCTTCAAAAAAAAATTTATTATTTTTGCAAATAATTAGTGTAGGATATGATTAAAACATTTTAAATTTTCAACTTAAACTTGAATTATTTTTGACTCATTAGTCCTTTTAGTCCTAAAGAACTCAAAAACCGACTAATGTACACCCCTGCCTAATGCCCCACTCTATTTAAGCAATATTTACATCTCGTTTTAATGAATTTTGTAGACTGTTTGGGAATCCTGTTTGCGATAAAGCCCTAGAGCATACTACCTATTGCCAACTTCAACAAGCAAGCTCATCATATTCTACAAGCTTAGCTGATTGTGGGAGCAAAGCGTGTCGCTCTGGTCAGAAACTAAGTCCTCTAAGTTGTGACTGTGCTTATCCATACGAAGGCAATCTGTTCTTTCGAGCACCGTCTTTTAGAGTTCTATCAAATGATACCTTATGGCAATCGCTGGAAACGAGCCTTTGGACAAAACTAAGTCTCAAACCACACTCGGTTGCCCTTCAAAATCCTTCCTTTAACGCCTATGATTATCTTCAAGTGAATGTGCAATTCTTTCCAGAAAAAAGTAAGCATTTTACGCGTTCGGAGGTCCAGAAGTTAGGCTTTTTCTTGAGTAATCAAACATACAAACCACCAGAAGGATTTGGACCCTATTATTTCATGGCAGATCCTTATTCGTTCGCAGGTGAATCTATACATGCATGTTTACATTGTAGATCTTCTATTTAGAATTGATTCTAGAATGTTGATTGTTTTGAGTTACGAGTTATGATCATATGTTGCAGATGGTCGTAGAGGCGGTATTGGAGTCGGTGCTGTGATTGGGATGTCTATTGGTGGCACCATTTTGGTCCTGGTGCTTATAGTGCTTGTGTTATACGCTGTTAAACAGAAGAAACGTGCTGAAAGAGCCATCACTTTAAGCAAACCTTTTGGTAACTACTTGTTGGTTCTTTTTTGCCACTTTTTAGGCCTTTCACATGGCTGACTTCAACCATATTTTCAAACAGCATCATGGGTTCCAAGTTCTAAAGATGTCGGGGGTGGTGGTGCACCACAGTTGAAAGGAGCCAGATGGTTCTCTTATGATGAACTCAAGAAAAGCACAAGTAACTTCTCTGAAATCAACCTGATAGGATCTGGTGGATATGGGAAGGTAATTTCTATAGCTTATGGACTTTTAATTTTTTTGATAAACTTACATGGAAATTTTGTCAATTGACCTGCTTAAGAGTGCAAGCTCAAGTTTATAAGCTCATAAACAAGAAAATAAGCTAATCCAAACACTCGTTTCAATACTGTTGTTGGTGCTAGTTATGATTGGATTTTATGGCTTCTTAGGTTTATAGAGGAGTGATTCCAGACGGGCAAATGGTTGCGATAAAAAAAGCCCAACAAGGATCCATGCAAGGGGGGCTTGAGTTCAAGACTGAAATTGAGTTGCTTTCACGTGTCCATCACAAGAACCTTGTTGGACTTGTTGGGTTTTGCTTCGAGCAAAAGGAACAGATGTTGGTTTATGAGTTTATGCCCAATGGAACCCTTAGAGAAGGCTTGTCAGGTAAATATCAAGCATGGCTAACGTATATTTTTTCTAGCAGTGTGCATTATGTAGTGACTGGAATCTAGAAAATAATATTTAATAGAACAAATTAAACTGATAAAAATTAGTGCAATACCGGTTATGTTCTAGTTTAGAACTTGTTCTGATAAAATAAAAAAATGGGTATGTCAGGAATTATTTTTTAAATGCATTAATAAAACTTCTAGCAAATCAATTCTCAAAACTCCATGAACAAATGAATTACAGGTAAATCTGGAATTCATCTCGATTGGAAGAGGAGGCTTCGTATTGCTCTCGGTTCGGCGAGAGGACTAGCTTATCTACATGATCTTGCTGATCCTCCTATAATCCATAGAGATGTCAAGTCAACTAATATACTTTTAGACGAAAACCTCACCGCAAAAGTAGCAGATTTTGGGTTGTCTAAGCTAGTTTCTGATAGTGAAAAAGGCCATGTTTCGACTCAGGTTAAGGGAACCCTGGTATGCAACTTTTTCTATATATTTTTAGCACCTTTTTGCAGTGTTATGGTTCTACATATGGTTATAAGTATTATGCATTCACAAAAATAAGATATTTCCTGTAATAGAATGACTTATTGCACTGTAATTTGAATACATATTTCTCGGTTTTTAACTTGTTTAATTTGTATGGTTCATTTGACTACAACTTTAGTTCATATATTTCCATTTTTATATGGTTAAAATGCTACATTTACCTTTTAAACATTTACAGGGATATCTTGATCCTGAATACTATATGACGCAACAACTAACTGATAGGAGCGATGTATATAGCTTCGGGGTTGTGATGCTTGAACTAGTAACAGCTAAACAACCTATCATAAGAGGGAAATACATTGTGCGTGAGGTGAGACTAGCAATGGATAAAACCGATGAAGAGGAATATGGATTAAGGGAAATGCTTGATCCAAATCTCAAAGACTCGGGCTTCTTAACAGGGTTCAGAAGATTTATACAATTAGCAATGCAATGCGTCGAAGAATCTGCTGCAGACCGTCCAACCATGAGTGAGGTTGTGAAAGTACTCGAAAACATTCTAAAGAGTGATGGGCTCAACATATCTTCATCATCTACGTCTTCATCAGCAACCGAGTCTGGGCCAATTCAAGGTGCTCCTAACCATCCTTATAATGAAAGTGGACTCAAAACAAATGACAGTGATGCATTTGACTACAGTGGTGGATACAATATCACAGCTAAAGTTGAACCTAAATAACGTATCTTATATTCTTGTTAATTATGTACTATTACTATTTGTTGTCACAACCGTGAAACATCTACTTAAGTGAACGATCATTAGGGTTTTTTTTCAATGTGGACATATGTTGGTTTGTTATGGTAACAATTAGATTCATTCATTTCTTCTTCTTTTTCTCTTTTCTTGAAGGATGATTATTTTTCACCAATTTTGTTGGTGTTTTGGTAAGCTTATTAAGGGAACTTGTTAATTTAAAGCTGCTTAGATTAGCTTTTTAGCTTAAGCATATTAGCTTATTAAGGTTTTAATAAACTTATTTTAATAAGTCGTTAACAAAAAGATTAATAAGTTTATTAACTTAAATTTACTTAATTACCCTTCTCATTCTCCTATTTATTCCTCATCATTATATAATCTAAAAACTTTAATATGTAAGCATATTTTTTAGTCATTTTTCATCTATTTGTACATGACTTTGAAACTAATAAATTAGGGTTAAGTGCACCGAAATGTAATGAACTATCTCCAATTTAATATTGTATGTAACAAACTAAACTTTCTTCGCTAAAATGCATTAAACTACCCGAAATTTACTTT
>JAUEJL010094327.1:0-13888 GCA_032274825.1 Drosophyllum lusitanicum
GATGGTAAAGGTTATGATTGTGATTGATGTGATGCTTATGATTGCGATTGATAGACTGTTTAGTCTGATAATGGATTATTGATAATGTACTGTATGATTGAGATAATTTTTGTGTTTGAGTGTTTGTTGAGCTTTCGGTTTTGACTAAGACTAGCTACGCGAGTAGTTCGGCTGGTAGAGATTGTATCTGAAACCAGCTATGCGTGTAGTTCGGCTGGTAGAGGTCAACTATGCGTGCAGTTAGGCTGGGTCTGATCACTATTGGTTGAGCAGTTGTAGACCCTCTCATGCATGCGTTGTATTAGAGGGGATATAACTGTGCCAATTGGCGGTTGGCTATTGGTAAACCTTTGCTTTGGCCCGCATTGGTTGTAGGATCGGCAGAACCGCCGGTCCTCTGGATTTCATTGGATTTGTGTGGCTTGTGTTTACTTGCCCATTCACTGATCGTTGCTATTTGCTGTTGTTTCATAACTTCCTCTCACTTAGCTTTGTGCTAATTCCCCTCAGTTGATTGCTTTTGCAGGTTTGTGAGTTGGTGGTGTTTGTATAAGGAAAGCTCAACCCTGCTCTGATATGTTTTGTATTTTAAATGGAAACGAGCCATATGTATTTTCTAACACCAAGATGATTGTTGTTTCGTTTTGTGAACACATGTTTTGTTGATGATTGTGAATACATACTTTATGTATAATCTTGTTTAAAAGCTTCCGCAGCATGATTTAAAAAAAATGGCTTAGGGTTTTCCGGTGTTACATACACCGCTGAAAAGTAGTGGGTGCATTACACAGGCCAAATAGCATCCTCCTGTAAGTAAAAGTCCCAAAAGGGCAGGTGAAGGTGGTTTTATCCTAATCGTTCGGGTTTATGGGTATATGGAAATAACCAGAGAAATTGTCAAAAAAAACAATAGAACTCGTTCCTTGCCAATCTCTCTTGCATTTGATCGATGAAAGGGAGTGGGAAGTGATCTTTACGGGTAGTATCATTAAGTTTCTATAGTCAATGCATACCCGCCATCCCGTAACATATGAGTTGGAATGAGTTCATTCCATTCATTGAGAACTACAGTCGTACCTCCCTTCTTAGGAACTACCTAAACGGGGCTCACCCAAGGGCGGTCAGAAATTGGATACATGAGCCCGACATCCAGTAGTTTTATCACCTATTTCTTAACTACCTCCTTCATATTGGGGTTTAACCTCCTCTGTCGTTTCACACATGGTTTATAAGTGTCCTCCATGAGAATTTTGTATGTACAATAAGAAGGATTGATCCTGGGTATATCAGCTGTTTTCTAGGCGATTGCCCCTTTATGGGCTTTGAGAACACGAATCAGACTCTCTTTCTCACTCTTAGAAAGGGTGGAGGAAATGATGGCAGTAAGAGAAGAATCTCCTTGCAGATAAGCATACTTAAGATGGGCAGGTAGAGGCTTGAGTTCAAGAGTGGGAAGCTCCTTGTTGGTTGAACCGAACTGCCGGTCTCTGGATTTACGTGATTACATGCTTTTGTATTGATTGTTGCTGTTTACTATTGTGTTTTAGCTTCCATTGACTTACGTTTGTGCTAATTCCCCACTGTTGAACTGTTTTTGCACGTTGGGTGTTTGCAGCTGTTTAGGTGAGTTTTTGTTTAGAGGAAAGCTTGACCAAGCACTCTCATATATGTTTTTTTGTAAAAGACGATCCATATTTTATTTTGTAACAGAACAGATGTTTGAATGTTTATAATTTGTGTGGATGATTGTAAATGATTGTATTTTATGTAAATCTTTGAATTATGCTTCCGCAGTGAATTTTAAAAAAATGGCTTTAGATTTTCAGTGTTACAATTTGGTACGAGAGACTTGGTTTGGCGATGCGAGCATAGTTAGAGTGTTGCATTCCCAAATCTTGTCTCGTGTTGGGTCAAACTTTCCTTTGGGATAATTAGAGTGTTTGGAGATGCTCTGTAGTAGTTAGTATCTTGTGTACTAACGGTTTATTCTAATGAGTTGTCAGATGATGTGATTGTTACAGATATGGCTGACAGAGATACCCCCACTCAAACTCCTGTGACCCAAGCGGTAGCTAGAACTCCAACAATCAATGTCTTGGATACAACGGACCTAGCAAGTACTTCTGCCCCTGAACGTGAGACTGATCAGAACGAATATATCTATAAGTTGGAAAGTGAGTTATTGGAACTTCGGGATATGGTTCGTAATTTGGAACAGCAGAAAGGTACACAGACTAAGCAGGTCCAGATTCCTACTGCTGTTACAACTCCGTCAACAACTTTTCCATACAGTTCCACTTCCTATAGTGACACAAGTGATGCATCAACTGTTTTTCTATCCCTGTACTTCTCAGGGAGCTTATCACTTTGCTTATACTGGATATAAATAACCTTGCACTTATAAACAATTCCTTGACTGCAAACCTTCGGATTATCGTGGAAGCACTGATCCTAATATCACTCTTAGTTGGTTATATGAGATGGTAAACGGTTTGGACGCCTGTAACTGTGAAGATGAATCAAGAGTGAAATTTTCCACCCGAATGCTTAAGGGAGATGCCATGGTTTGGTGGGATTCCCTTACTGGTCACTTCACCAAGCAACAACAAGATAACATTACCTGGGAGCAGTTTCAAGAAAAGCTTTGTGAACAATACTGTAGCACTTTTCAGATTTCTAGAATCAAGAGAGATTTCATGGACTTACAGATGACGGGGAACATGTCGGTTGATGATCTGATCCGACAATTTAATGAGAAATTGTGTTTTGGTAATCAATGGGTGCCTAATGAGGCATCACAAATTCAACATTTTGTGGAAGCCTTACTTCCTGATTATCGTAGTGCTACCATATAGGATAGCACGTTATCCTAGGCTTTTACCTTAGCCAAGTTGGTTGAAGGTGACGTGAAGGTGAGAAATAAAATGACACGAGACAGGATTTCTTAGCAGAAATCCCGGTTAGAACATTATAGTAACCAACAAAGGCAAGGAGGGCAGAACAACTAGAAACAGAGTAATCAGAATCGAAGGCCTACGTTTGGTGGGCCTAATCAATGATCACAATGGTGTGGCAAGTGTATGTTTTTCCACACGGGGCCTTGCATACCCCAAACTCTGCGTTGTGTTAAATGTGGATAGTTTGGGCATGAACTTAAAGATTGTCGGTTCGCTAGAAATGTTTGCTGGAATTATTTAAAGGAATGGCACAGAACGGGCAAGTGCCGTGCTAAAAAGAAATCAGGGGTAGGGTTAAGAGCTGGGGTGGTTAGGGGATCCTCTTCAGTCGTAGGTCAAAAAAGAAAGAACCCTTCTACACTAGAGGGTAGGGCGTTTAGAATGACGGTGGATGATGCAATCATGACTGATGATGTTATCATCGGTATGTTTCTGATAAACGCTATTCCTGCTAGAGTATTGTTTGATTCTGGAGCTAATCGCTCATTTATTTCTATGGCGTTTTGTGCTAAATTGAACATGCCTACTTTTAAATTTACTGATCCCTTAGAAGTAGAGGTAGCCGATGGCAATATGGTTCTGGTCACAACTGTTGTGGCTGGAGCTAATATTGATATTGATGGTGCATGTTTTCCTATTTCTTTTTTTGTTATGCCATTATCTGGTTTTGATGTGGTACTGGGCATGGATTGGTTGAGTTTGTACTAAGCAAGTATAAAGTGTCATAAGAAGTTGATTTCGTTTCTTCTAGCTGATGGGTCACACGTAGTGACTTGAGGTAAGAAGGTTAGATTTGTTTTTCGGATGATTTCTTGTTTGAAGGCTAGAAAAGCTCTGTCTAAGGGATGTGAATCTTTCATGGTGTATGTTATTGATGGTAAGAAGGAAAAGCAGACACTGACTGATATTCGGGTGGTAGCAGAATACCCGAATGTGTTTCCCGATGAGTTGCCTGGATTGCCTCCAATTCGAGACGTAGAGTTCAAAATCAATTTAATTCCTGGATCTCGTCCGGTAGCTAAGTCTCCAAATAGTTTGGCACCTTATGAGATTAGAGAAATGATGACACCGATTCAAGACTTGTTGGATGAAGGTATCATACGTCCAAGTTCATCTCCGTGGGGTGCACCAGTTCTATTTGTTAAGAAAAAATACGGTACTTTGCGAATGTGTATTGACTATCGCGAATTGAATAAGAAGACGATAAACAACAAGTATCCTTTATCTAGAATTGATGATCTATTTGATCAGCTACTGGTGCTTCAGTCTCTTCTAAGATTGATTTGAGATCTGGTTATAACCAAGTACATGTATCTGATGATGATGTATCCAAGACTGCTTTTCGTACTCTGTATGGTCACTATGAATTCTTAGTTATGTCATTCGGCTTAACTAATGGGCTTGCAGTATTTATGGATTTAATGAATAGAGTTTGTAGACTATTCTCGGATAACTTCGTGATTGTCTTTATTGACGATATCCTGATCTATTCTAAAACTGAGTCTGAACATGAGATTCATTCGAGACAAGTTCTGGAAACGTTGAAGAAAGAACAGTTGTATGCTAAGTTCTCAAAATGCGAATTCTGGTTATAAGAAGTTCAATTTTTGGGACACGTTATTTGTAATGAAGTAGTCAAAGTTGATGCTGCAAAAGTTGAAGCTGTTATGAATTGGAACGCTCTAAAATCGCCTTCAGAGATAAAGCGTTTTCTGGGATTGGCAGGCGATTATCGCAAGTTTATTAAAGATTTTTCCAAGATTGCTGGTCATCTGACTAAGTTAACTCGCAAGGATGTACAGTTTAAATGGAGTGATGAACAGGATGTTGCTTTCCAGACTTTAAAACAGTTGTTGTGTCAAGCTCCTATCCTTACCCTACCAAGTGGATCAGATGATTTTATGGTATGTTGTGATGCTTCTTTTACTAGCTTGGGTTGTGTTTTGATGCAGCGAGATCGGGTGATTGCTTATGCTTCACGCCAGTTGAAACCACACAAAAAGATTTATCCGACTCATGATTTGGAGCTGGCAGCCGTTCTCTTTGCGTTATAATTGTGGAGGCATTATCTGTACGGTACTCGATGTGTAATTTGTACCGACCATAAAAATCTACAATATGTGTTTACATAAAAGGAATTGAACATGCGACAAAGACGATGGTTGGAATTAATCAAAGATTAGGATTGCGGAATAAGATATCACCCAGGGAAAGCGAACGTGGTGGCAGATGCGTTGAGTCGCAAAGGAGCTGGTGATCATATTCGATTCATGCGAATGGATATCGTGTTTGATTTAGTGGATATATTGAAGTCCACTCAACTAGAAGCTTTAAAGGAGGAGAATTTGAAATCAGAAGTGATGAAAAAGAGAAAGGAAGAATGGACTGATGATTAACGTGGATTGAAAACGTATAAGTCTCGTGTTTGGGTGCCTTTGATTGGAGAACTTCTGAAGTTGATCCTAACAGAAGCGCACAAGTCCAGATTGTCGGTATATCCTAGAAGTACCAAAATGTATAACGACCTTAAGGTACTATGTGGCCAACTATGAAAGCAGATGTGGCGCAGTTTGTTGAATCATGTTACGTTTGTGCACAAGTTAAAGCCGAGCACCAGAAACCTTATGGTTCATTGAGACAATTGGAGATACCTGAGTGAAAGTGGGAACACATTACGATGGATTTTGTAACTAAACTTCCGTGTACTCAGAAAAATCATGATATGATATGGGTAATTGTTGATCGGTCAACGAAGAGTGCCTATTTTCCTTCCACTTGTGAGACGGCATCTCTGGGCAGATTGGCTCAATTGTATATTGATGAGTTTATTTCAAGGCATGACATTCCATTATCCATTGTTTCTAATAGAGATTTCAGATTCGTTTCTAACTTCTGGAGGAGCTTACAAAGAGAATTGGGGACGCGAATTAACTTGAGTACTGTTTATCATCCCCAAACAGATGGTCAGACTGAATGAACCATACAAACGGTTGAAGATATGTTGTGTGCATGTGTAATAGAGTATGGTGGTTCTTGGGATTCACATCTACCCTTGATTGAGTTTGCGTATAACAATTCTTATCATTCGAGTATTGGTATGCCTCCTTATGAAATGTTGTACTGTCATCGTTGCCGTACTCCGACATGTTGGTTAGAGGCTGGAGAGAAACAGTATGCGGGTCCAGAGATCATTTAGATAACTACGGATAAAGTTGCTATCGCTAGAATAAATTGAAGCTACCACAGATAGGTAGAAAATGTATGCTAATCCACGTCGTCGACCTGTTTCGTTTGTGGTGGGTGAATTGGTTTATCTCAAAGTCTCGCTGTGGAAAGGGGTTATTCGTTTTGGCAAACCCGGGAAGTTAGCTCCTCGCTTCATTGGTCCTTTTCGTATACGGAAGATAGTGAATGATAAGACAGTTACACTGGATCTTGTTGGGATTTGGTGGCATCTAGAAAACGCAGCGGAAGAAAAACGAGTATAATAATTTTCAAAAAGAATGCCACCAACACACCACCCAATGGAGCAAACTCTAGACAATAGCAATGCAACTAAAAGAACAAGAACAAGAATGAGAAATTATACCATTCAAAAGAACTTCACCTTGTTGCCTTTGGAAGATATGTTCACAAGATAGTTTACCTCTATCGGTATCCAAACCAAGCGATATAGATTCCCACGTGTTAGCTATGTTTGGACGCCGCCAAAAGAATCACCAAAGATCTAACTCCAACTTGAAGATTGATATGCCAATATATCTTCCAAGTGTGTGTTATTTGATAGAGTATGAACTAACAACAAGTTACAAGTTCATGTGTCAAGAATAACTAGTAACAACTAGAAGTGACCAACCATGTTCCATAAGCATATTTAAACTTATATAGTCCATAACCGACCTAGGATTAATGGGTATCCATGATCATGAATACTCCATTAAACTAGTCTTAAAAGACTAATCAAAGAGACTGTTACAGTGTGAGGCATGCCCGCGCCTCACAGGGCACACCCGTGCCAACCCACAGGCACACCCAAGTCACACCCGACTTGGGCTCGTGCTTTTGCACTAGGCACGGCCGTACCTCTACGAGGTACCCCCGTGCCGGCCCCAAAAGGTACGCCCTAGGCACGCCGGCCTTGGGCCCGTACCTGGCCGAGGTATACGCCCGTACCTTCACAAGGCACAGCCATGCCCGGCCCTACCAAAACCACTTTTGGCTTTTTCTCTTTCTCTTTCAAAGGTGTTGCCGGAATCAATACTTGGCGCGTGACCCAACAGGCCTATGCCTCATTGGCAATGATACCAACTCGTTTATGTCAGTGGGCATTTCCAACAGATCTTCCTTTTGAGTTAGCAGTTATTCATGACACGTTCAATGTATGTTATCTACGAAAGTGTAAGGTAGAAAATGAAAATCAGATTCTCCTGGTTCATGAGTTGAAAGTTGATTCAAAGAAGAGACTTGTAGAAGAATCCGTTGAACTCTGGGATCATAAAGTTACCATGCTTCGTAAGAAACAGATTCCAATGGTATTGGTCAAATGGAAGCATAGTTTGGGTTCTGACTTAACATGGGAGAAAGAATCAGATAAAGAGTCGTTACCCTCATTTGTTTGAAGGAAGTGAGATTGCGATGATGGAATCCTTTTAAAGAGGGGAGATTTGTAACAGCCGTAAACCCGGGCTTGTCGTTAGCGGGTTGGCGGTGAGTATTTTATATGTTTTTGGGTAGTTTATTGTGTGATTAAATTATCTTAATTAGTTAACACCTCATGATTAATTAATTAAATTACTTTGCATGGTAATTAAGTGTGTAAGTATGTATGCATGTATGAATGAATATGTATATGGGATTATTAGTAAAAAGAGAAACAGCTCATGCTTAAATTAAATTGAGTATGTGTGCACGTGCATTGTATATACATACTTGAAGTTAGTCACCTCCTCATTCTCTTATCTTAAGTGTGTGAAAGTTTGTGTGTTTGTGTAAGTTTCTTTGAAGTAAAGAAAGTTAAGAACAAGAGAAGTTAACTTGAAGTTTGGAGATTCGGTAATTGATATTCCATATCTAAGGTTGGTTATCCTCTTTGTTGTTATGATATTGATTCATGATAATTTATGCTATGCCTTGCTGGATTCTTCATGTTTAAAGCTTGAACATTAATGGAAGTTTTGAAGATGAAACTTGACATATGGGTTTTCTTGATTTTGAAAGTTTAATGAGTTTTTATGAGTTATTGATGATTGTGATCATGTTAAATGAAGTTTATATTGATTTAGAAGTGTTAGAAATCGATTTCCAGAATTATAGTAGTGTTTTGAAGAATTGGTATGAAGCTGGAAGAAAACAGAAAGTCATAAGTCTTGTTGTTCGTCGTGTGACGCGACACGTTCGGGTAGGGGGACGCGACGCCTTCCCGGCTTTTGGTCCGACTTTGTGCTTTGGTCCGACCTTGATGGACCGATTCTTGGTCCGAAATTTTGGTCCTAGTTTTGGTGGTCTGACTCTTAGTGATCCGACTTTGGGGTGGTCCTACTTAGGTCTATCCGACTTTTACCTGACGCAACGCATCGGATTGTTGGACGCAACGCGTCTAGTGTTTTTCAGCAGGAAGCTTTTGTTCGTTACGTGTTTGTGTTGGATAGGTAATGTTATTTCATATGTGAATATAACATGTTGTTTATGAGCATTAGAGATATAAATGTATGTGGATATATATTTATGAGTCAAAGACTGATTTCGGTGTTGTTGTGTTTTCAGGAAACACAAACACTGAGTGTTGCGATCGAGAAATAGAGGTGAGTGGATGTAAACTCACGGACGGTAGAGGTTATGATTGATATTATTCATGTGATGCATGTGATTGTGATTGATAGACTGTTTAGTCTGATTGTTGATTGTATAACTGCTTGTGTGTTATTTGACCGATGCGTACTCGTGGGATGATAACGAGTGTCGTGATAGAAGTCAGCTATGCGTGTAGTTTGGCTGAGCCTGTTCGCTATTGGTTGAGTAGTTGTAGACCCTCTGGTGCATACGTTGTATCGAAGGGGATCTAACTATGCCAATTAGCGGAGGGCTATGGGTAAACCTTTGTCTTGGCACACAAATGGTTGAAGGGTTGTGCGCCGAACCGCCGGTCTTCTAAATTATGTGATTACATGCTTTTGTATTGATTGTTGTTGTTTGCTATTGTGCTTTAGCTTCCATTCACTTAGGTTTGTGTTAATTCCCCACTGTTGAACCATTTTTGCAGGTTAAGTGTTTGCAGTTGTTTAGCTGAGTTTTTGTGTAGAAGAAAGCTTGACCAAGCGCTCTGATGTTTGTTTTTTTATGTAAAAGACGAGCCATGTTTTATTTGTAACAAAACACATAGTTTGATGTTTGTATTTATGTGGATGGTTGTAAATGATTGTATTTTATGTAAATCTTTAAGTTATGCTTCCACAAGGGTTTAAAAAAATGGCTTTAGATTTTCGGTGTTACACAAGTGAACCACTATACATATAATGTTATCATTTGTAATCCCTTAACTCTTTACGGACTTGCACATTTATGTTTTTGCACTTTCATTTGTATGTGATATATTTGTGCACTTGATTATTTTTTAAAGATTGCAAGAAGAAAATAACTTAAAGTTTTTATGAACATTCATATGTCTATTCAAACCCTTCTATTCTCTACAGACTCGTTAGTGAGTGTATTTTAGAAAATTCAAGCGCCGCGCATTAACAAGAGTCCATCTGAACATAATTCATACTTAGGTAAATATATAAATGATCAAAATACCCGTATTACTGAGTTATTAACGATGTTACAAACAGTTCTCATGTGAAAAACATTTATCGTTTGAACTTTTCTACACACACACACACACACACATATATATATATATATATATATATATATATACCGGGGAAGGTTTACGGAAGAACTATTTTTCGTGCAAGAACCAATCTTAACCATTGATTAAAATAAATCAATAGGTAATAATTGTAAATGCTCATTAAAGTGCTCATTAGTGACTTGTTAATGACCATTAATGAGGGATATTTTGAAAAATTAAGACAACCTAATAATGACTTATCCACCCGGACGCAATTCACGCTTCAGTAAGTATATAAATGTCCAAAATACCCCTATTAATGAGTCTTTAAATTTGTTAAAAGCAGTTCTCACATAAAAAAATAGTTCTTGTTTGAACTTCTATATATATATATAGGGTGAGGTTCAATGGAAAAACCGTTTAAGATGTATAACATTAAGAACATGGGTAAACTTGTAATTTAGCATTTCTCCTTTATGTTCATGTTCACCCATAACTATCCAAAAGTCAAGTTTAAATCCTAAATCTTAAAATCAAAATTATTTCTACAATCTTAACAATTTAAAGATTTATATGCATGAATGCATCAGATAAACACTTTTGTATGCATCGATGCATCAGATATATAGTCAAACTGAAAAGTGTGGTCCGATTATACCTCAAGTAAGATTTAGAGAGAATATGAGTAGAGAGAAACACACACTACACCTTTTGGCTAATGCTTGATATATTGAATTGTGGTGCAAAAGCTTACAATGGCCCTTGGCCATATGCCTATTTATAGGCAATGCCTAAACTGGCTTTTTCTACATTTTAATTAACAAACAATCTCCCCCTAAATGGAGAGAAAGCCTATTACATGGAAAGACAGAAAGATAGAACGAAATATATTACAATAACGATCTATTACGTATGCCAAACATGACCTATCACCTCCGTATAATCCGCCTGCTATCCACCGTACTTTTGATAGCCTCCATAGTCCTTATCAATCCAGCCTTCTCCAAATCACTTAAGGATGTTTGTTCTTGATAAGCTTTTTCTTGGAGTCTGTGGTACAATATTTTGCGGGTACCATCCGAGTATGCCATCATATCCACCATTTTGACAAAGATCTTTCGTCTGCGTTGATTGGTGAAGATGACACCTCTTTGACCTGAGAAGTTCGGATGATGTTCGTCGATTATAGTTAATTCTTCCAGGGATTGAAGGTTGGGATGGCTTTGCACTGGTCTGAGAAGATTATCCTCGAGTTGATTACTCTCGGCTCCAAATTGTAGATCATGCTCTTGTATGAACTGAATAAATTTCCTCATATACTTCATCAGTGTTGTTCGTCCTTGTTGTTCCTCATAGGACTTGTTCAGCTTAGTGGAAAGCTCTTCATAGATGAACTCAATATCATGAAGCTTGACGTGACGGAAGTCTACTTCATTCAATGAGATCTTTTGACCATCAGCCCTTTGTACATCATATACAGCAAACTTGTACCTTAAGGATTTCTGCATGGACACTCTGAGTACTTTGTTTATCGGGTATTTAGAAATAATCTGCTCTCTTGGTGTTTTATATTCGTTGAAGATGTGCTCGTATCGTCTCCATTGTACTTCATCAAGACCCCTAAGTTCAGGAGGAGTCTTGTCTCTGATTTGAGTTGCAAACATAATAGGAATACGATCCTCAAGAAAAGCAGCATTTACCCCATACTTACCCCAAAGCGGATTTTTCATGGCGTCCCTGGTAAACATATTGTGCCTATCAAGGCCTGGATGTGTTGATGTTAGAACGGGAGGAGCTGGTTGGACATGCGGAGGTACTGGCCATTCTGACATAGATTGAATTTTTTGAGCCTGCTCTGCTTGAATGTTCTTCCTCAGGATGTCGGCAGCTGACACCTGGAATTGTTTGGGCTCAGGAGGAAGCAATTGATGAACTTCCTCAGATACGCCTTGAAGGACTCTTGTGAAATTCAGCTTTCTTATGGCATCCTCCATTTGTTTCTTGGTTACATACTCCTTTGCAGGCTTTACAACCTTTAAAGTAGCAGTCTTTTTCAGCGGCTGGATCGGCATATCCTCAAATTGATCCACGATTCTAACTTCTTCTGTTCTTTCTGGCAGTTTTCCAAATGAGAACTCATCTATTTGCTTTAACAGTTCATCCGACTCATCCCTTTCCCCTTGGTCTGCAGTTTCTGTTTCAAACTCAAACTCTGGAATGTCGAGTTCAGCTTCAAATTCTGGTTGTTGTTGTTGTTGTTGTTGTTGTTGTGGTTGTTGTTGTTGTTTCTTTTGCTGTTGTTGCTGTTGTTGTTGTTGTTGTTGTTGTTGTTGTTGTTGTTGTGGTTGTTGTTGTTGTTTCTTTTGCTGTTGTTGTTGTTGTTGTTGTTGTTGTTGTTGTGAAGTACCTGATGGTTCTGCCTCAATACCTATGGCCACTGCTAATCTTTCTGTTAAAGGGGTGAAGGTCAAAATACACGCTCTCTTCTCCCCCTCTTGACGATCATGATCGGGATCATCGTCGTCACGCCTGCTCTTTGACCCTGCAGCCTGGGATTTACATGTAGATTCAAGAATTGTAAGTCTGTTTTCTACGGAATCCAATTTCTGATAAACACCATTGCCAAGATCCTCCATGGAGTTTTGAATGTACTCTTTGAATTCCTCCAGGTTACTTCCTTTATAGGTTTGTTCGCGTTGTAAGGTTTGAAGTAGATCTAGATTTTGTTCATTGTAAGGTGCTTTCTCCAACAATTTCACATACATCAGAGATTTCAAAGTATCAACAGATAAGCCTGAGCCATTATCAACCTTCGGTTTTAGAGAAGCAAGGGTTTGCTTCATATCTTCTAACTTTTCATTGATTGGGTTGAGGGCCTCCTGCAATTGTTCGTGGGTAACAAACCGGGACTCACTTAGAGTACCCGTTGTAGATTCAGCCACAGAGGCAGAACTACTCACAATCAGAGCTGGTATGGTGTACACTCCGGTGAGATTTCTACCTGATCCTCGAAGTACACCTTCAGTGGTGCCACCTACAGGTGTTCTGGACTGTTGTCTTGTAAACAGAGTCGATATGTGCGAAAGTGTTTCTTTTTGTTTCGAAAGAAAGCAGAAATCTGGTGGATATCGATGTGCTCACAAACGATGGGCGAGGTTGGGAGAGGCAGACCTCTTGTTTCAATATCAGCCATCTCCGAATGAGAGGCCGATAGAGTATGTGTATATTCTCCGTGAGGTGAAACGAGCATCTGTTGAGAGATGCCCGAGTGGCTGGAGGGGTCAATGTGCACTATTGGGGTGACAGTGACTGCTTCAATACCAGAGCTAACTATGTCAGCTCCAGTAGAAGATGTAACATCCCGGATTTTGGGGCTTAGAGGTCCCTCAGCTCTCTCTTGTTCTTTTCTCTCAGCACTCTCACTCTCCTGTTCCTCTTCCATCTCACTTTCTTCCTCTACATATCCCTCATACATTTCAAGATCGGCATCAAAGTCCTGGGATTCAGTTGTAACATCTAGAGGACCCGGTTGATAGTCATAGATAAATTCCGTTTCATCATTGAAAGCTTCAGGTAGATTAGGAAATAAGTCAGAGAAGCTTGGATCCTCTTCCTCAGCAACCACAGGGGTTTTGGCCCTTTGTTGTTCTGTGTTATCTGAGACCAGTGGTGCTGCTCCAGGGGTATAAGTGGTCAGAGCAGTAGTATCAGTATCAAAGTCAGGCGCCACTGAACCAAAGAGAAGGTCAGGTGATGGAGATTCAGGTTGCTGCTTGGGTTCTGGAAGGATAGTAGAAAATGTATCAATCATAGCTTGGATTCTTTCGGGGTCATACTCCGCCCTACCCTCGCTATGTGTTTCACCCTCATCATCCCCTTCACCACCCCTCTCATCGCTTTTAGCTCTCAGCTCTGCCCTCTCAGCTTCTCCCATAGAAGGCTGAGGCCTATCAGCTATTTCCTCACGGGATGCTACTAGTTTTGGGGTAGGTAATACCGGCTCTGGTCGAACCATAGGAACCAAACCTATACTCTCCCTATAATTTCTCACAACTTCATTCTGCTCACACAAATCTAGCAGGGAGATAGGAAATGGTTGAGG
>JAUEJL010094338.1:0-13886 GCA_032274825.1 Drosophyllum lusitanicum
TGGAGATGCGGGGTATCGATCCCCGTACCTCTCGCATGCTAAGCGAGCGCTCTACCATCTGAGCTACATCCCCGTTTTGTTATTATTTTACCCTCAAAAACTTTAATATAAAATGTAAAAATTTGTATTAGCTCATTGATTTTATATATTTCTATCATTAAAACTTTTAATATTTGCACGTGTTATTGCTATTTTCAGTATTTTCTTTTATTGTTATTATATTATTAAAATATTTTTCATTTTTACATTCTCGAATTGCGATTTTGAATTTTTAGATAGAACTAGTAGTAGTTGATGGTTATGGAAAAAGGAAACAAATATTTCTTAAAATTTGAGTTTTACTCGTGAAATTAGCAAGATTTAGTGCTCTTAAAATGAATTATGTGAACTTCAAATATTTCTTTCGTAACACTTTCTTTTAATATCTTTATTACTTGATATTTGAAGCAATTCAAAGCTAAGTTTAAGAGCTTAAACAATAAGATTCAATATGAAGAAAAAGATTTTACTCATGAAATTAGTCAAATGACAAAAGGTTCTAACTTTAGTCAATTCATGAAAATAAATCCTATACTATTAGTAGAGTTAAAAGTCACAAGTCTTGATATAACTGAATAAGCAATGGCCATAGGAATTGGGCTTATAGATCAACAGATCTAAACCAAACCCACTTGAAAATTTTAGAGGGAAAACACTGTAAAATTTTGAGCACAAAACTAGTGAACATTAAGAAGGAAATTAAATTAAGGTGGTAAAAACCCAAAAAAGAAAAAGAGAGAGAGAAGCGAATCTTTTTATCCCTCCTGTTACATACATGGTTACAACAAGCATTATGAGAGCCAAAGGAGGAAGCACAAAGGGTTCTCCTTAAATGATCTACACCCAACAAGGGAAACTTTTCTGTACTAGAGATACTACTACACCATAAACCCTAAAATTATGTACACCAAACTAACCCGATTCAGAATACAATGAACTAACAACATAATTAACCAAAAGAATCGAGCTTTTAGTACTTTGCATTACCTTTTGGATCACCCCGGCTTTTCCACTCCATGGGTACAAGTTTTCTGAGTTTTGGAGGTTTATTTGGGAATCTTGCAGGTGGGTTTGTGATTGATCTCTTCAATGGGCTGCTGCTACTTTCATGGTGTTTTGCTTCCATGGATGTGTTCTTGAAGGATTTGCTTGGAGATGATCTGCTTGATTGAGGTGTAGCAGTCGACCAATGGTAATGTCCTTTGGTGTGTTCGTTGGCCGAAAATTTGAGTTTCTTTGGAGTATTTGACTTCAGGTCGTCGGGTTCGTTGATGAGGTTGGTGGTTCCCACATGTCTTGCACTTGGGATGGTGAATAAAGCTTTTTCAAGTTTCTCATCTGATGTAAACTTGCTGGCCTGTATAGATTTTGAGGAAGGTTTCTTTTGCCAGCTGGTGGGCCCGTTCTGGGCTTGTTTCCGGAATTGGGCTGCAATGTTGCACAATGTTTGGGCAGCAGATAGTACTCCTGCAGAATGTGCAGCTGGGGAAGAACAAGTGGAAAATTATGGGAAACGGTGGTTGTAACATGCAAACAATTGTCGCAGAACAATTTGTCTAAAATTGTCTTAAATAATTAGAATTAGCTAAACATTTGAACATCCAATTATCTGATCAAACTCAAACAGCATAAGAACATTCAAACAATATTTACTACAGTCCGTTTCACTACAGCCGATTTTTCTAATTCTGATGATTGAACATCACATGATCATTTATAAAGCGTATAAACTCAATTTTGTTTTATTCATCAATTATTATAAAGCTAATGTCTTTTTTTTAAAGCTTTTTATTGACGAAATGCTACTTTGGAGTAGTATTTGGTAGTGTGTTCAAAAAAGGAAAAAGAGACATTCGGCTTAAGGCAACATGAAACTATACACAACTAAAAACAAAATCATAGTTTCAATGCACGAAAAATAACAAGTTATGGTATTATATTTCAAACTTGGTCAAATGAACTAAATAGTTGCTTGTCTTTGACTTGCTTAGCTATGATCATTACAGGATTTACTCCAAGCTGGAGAAGAACTTAAATTTTTGATGCGAAATCAATACTTGAACAGATGAAAATAGGAACGAAAAACTGAAATTGAACACAAAATTAAACCCCAATCCTCCACAAGCGGAAGATCAGTCCAGGGCACAGCCCTCTCTCGATGGCCACAGGCAACGAGCCAAGTACAAGACTTAGAACGTAATATATTTTTCTGCCTATCTACTAAGACTCACTATCCTCTATTTATTAACTTTCCTTCCTAACTTATTTTACTATTTTAGTCCTTCTAAAATGCCCACTTGTCTATTTCCTATCAATTTTCAACCTTGACTCGAAACTTTTCATGAACCTCCTGAAGTTCATGCAAGCTCAAACTCTAGGTTTCTAGAGAAATTTTAATTTGTAAGTGAAGACTGAAGAAGATTACATTTCAAATTGGTGATATATAAGAGTGACTAATACATCATATATCTTAGAGTTCTTCAGACATGTAATATTTCAGCATGAGAAGAGTCTAGAAAGTCTTCACGAGTTAATACTTGTATAGCAAACATGGGTGAGAATGTGAGATATTCGTATTAACTATCAACAGAATCAGCAAATGGATTCAAAGGAGAAAGTTTACCTGGACTTTTAGAAGCCGTTGTGCGGGTCCCAGAAGGTGTTTCCCCTCGGTCAAAAGTTAATATCAGAGGAGACTTTTCCTTTTCAGTTGACTGTGTCTGTTGACTTCCTAATGGAACTAGGCTCTGATTATATGTCAAAGACTCAAACTCTGCAAGATAAGTAGTAGTTTCCCCTAAAGAAGTGGTTGAGTTTCCCATTTTGACCCATCTACCTTGACAAATACTTTTACTCGGTGTTGACTTAACCATGTCAGGGTTAGCTTTAAAATGCCCTCCAGAGACATGTGACCAAGGAAACGTGGGTAAACTACCTCCATTATGAACTGGATTATTAAAAAAAACATTTATTATAACATATAAAACATTCGTTATTAATTATGTCTAAAAACATATTAATAGATTACCTTTTGAGCTTGATGTAGGCTTCATACTATCAAGAAGCATCAGATCAAGATCTTTAGGAGGAGGAAGAGCTAAACGGTCCAAAACATCTTTTGGTTCAAATAATGGAAACTGAAGTATATTTGCATGGTGATGGGTCACACCTGAGCAAGAAGTTTCCACCTAGAATATAGAAAACATGCATTTAGTATACTATTTTCAATAATATATACAAAATTAGAATAAATATTATAATTAACCAACTTTTTTACAGGAAGACGAATCTGTAGCATCTCCTTTGTTGTCATCATTTGTAGTAGCTCCAGATGTGGCATCTAAAACTGCTATATTTGAGGTTTGAGTAGGCTTTTGGAGGTGAAGAATTGAGCAAGCCTCTCTAACAGATAGCAAAATACTTCCATTTAAAGATTCTGTCTTCTTTTCCTTTTCTTTGATGGAGTTGGGACGCTTGTAACTACCATCAAGGAGTTCATTCAGTGATACTTCATCTACTTGCTTTGTAAAATCACAAATATCATGTTTCGAACCGTATACCCCTGACCACAAATCCAACAAAATTCCATGAAATTATAATCCGCGGGACAAGAAGATATTAACATAACAGAAATAAGGTATAAATGTCAACTGGATTTCCTAAAAAAGAATAATTTACGGTGAAAGAAAGCTGTTACCAAGTATGTTATTTCCACCAGCAGCTGAACTGAAGCTTGACAAACCAGCTTTTACAGAAAAAGAATCACATTTGTTCTTTGGAACTTTCCCATTTCTTTTTTCACTTCGCTTCCCAGAGACAGATGTCTTCTGCTTAGATGTCTGTGTTTTATCTGTAATAGAAAAATGTTAAAACATAAATAGAGAAATAATGGTAAAGTATTAGAGTATTGGTAATAGTAATAAAAATTGATATGATAAGATATAACCATGCATAAATTATATCCTAGCTCTTCAAAAAGAATAATTGTCCTTAATGACGTGAGAAGAAAAAGTGAAAAATAGAGTTAAAAGAGGAATGTGTTTTAAAATTATATATCGCCGTCTTATTGAGGACCTAATGAAATTTATATGGTAGTCAGAATTCTTAATACCTAAGTTACTAATTGCGTAACAAGGAGTGATGTACACATCAGCATAATGATCCTAAAATAATGTTTTACTAATTCGGACGACGCTCAATTTGTTATTATCGTTTATGATGCATTTAAAGCCATTACAAAATTTGAATATTCACAGTTTTTATCGAGTTTTAAAGACCTAATTATTGTATACCTTAACAGAAAGAAATAGGCGTTTACCTGCAATGTTGTATTTTCCAGGATAAGATGCAAGCTCTTTCGATAGATCATTTACATCAACAACTCCTGTTACATTCAAAGAAGCTTCTATTTGTGCTGCTCGTGATCTTCTAGAACTATTGCCATTACTTCTAGCTGCTTTCCCTGATTTCCGTTGTGATTGTTTAGCCTCAACAGATAGCATATCATGGTCTACAAATGTTTCTTCGTTGTGATGACTGGTAAGTTGACCAGATTGCCTGTAAAGATCCTCATCTGACATCTTCCTCCAGAGAGTTGGTTTTGAACCATTGATATTACAGTTATCATCTACAAAGAATTAGAGCTGAAATTAGAATATTCAAATGTAGTTTGCTGTAAATCTAAAGGTAAAGTTAAAAATTAATCTACAAATATCATATTTTTTAACTGAAAATGTAACTCGTTAATGATATGGAAGTATGGAACACACAAACAATATATCAACAAACCAAAGTGCCCTTTTTTTTGCTATAACAGATAAAGAGGAAATAAAATATGTAGAATTTTTTTCTCAGCATGGAAGTCCTTTTCTCAACATGTTGGGAAGTCGGGGGAGAGAAGTCGAGTACTCGAGTTGTGGATCTTGATGATCATCACATGTTTGTTTCTCACAACGCTTGTAGGAATCCAAGCGTGTGAGCACCTCAGTGGGGTTTAGCAATCAGGGATTAAGGGGGCAGCATGCCTTGTAGGGTTTTCAAGGGTTGTGCCCCTATTTCTTTTTATGGCCCAGAGTCCCAGTCCTAGATGGAAACTTCTGACACACACAGAGAGGAGAACAAGAACAATGGAGGAAAGTCACAAATAACTGCTGAAATATCTATTAAGCATATTATCATTTGTTCTGCCATATGGTTTGGTGGCTCACCTGAACCCAGAAACTCAGTTTCTCCAACAAATCTACCTGAGACCCATCATTAATTTACTCATAACAGTAACCAAATGGCTATAGGTACATAAGAACTGTATTCCCTTTATAAGCTAAACAAACCCCCATCATTCATTAATAATTTAATATTAATAAGGCACCACTATACTATGCAAACCTAGACCGCAGAGATCCCTCTTCGGTGTAATCTATTACTCCAATCCTTACATAAAAAATGCAATTTTGCCCTAATGGCATATGTTGGAAGGCATAACCTGCCATCAGCAAGACTTTGTGAACTGTATAACCTGGTATCAACACAAATATTACTCCCCCCTTTTCAAGACAAGCAACGCTTTAACTGTCAATGTCAAAAGAGTTTCCTTAAAACTTAAAAACAGACATGGATTTAAGTTTGAAGAACAACCCTTGTCAATTTCACAATTTAAAGAGCTAGGTTAAACATCAAAATGAGAAATTTTAGTTTCTTGTGGAACGAAAGGGATGAAGCTTCAATTTGAACAGAAACAGATCAGAAGTAAACAAAAACTGTACATATAAAGAAGCAATTAAACACCTTTTTCTGGATGAAATGAACTACTGCACGCTTCTCGCTCCGATTTGCTCCCTAACAACTCAACCCTAGTAACCCCACTTCCACCACTGCAACCAGACGATCTCATGATCTTTGTAACAATAGCAGCTGGAAGTGGCAACTCCACCACGTCCATCTATTTCACCGCACCGAAATCCAAATCATCGCCGCTACTTCCGCTATCGTCATCTTCGATCTACCAAACTCAAGACTGGGGACCCAATTTTGACCATAATTGAAGATAAACTGCGATTTAGTTGAAATTGATCGAGTAACTAGAGTGAAGAAATCAAGCGATTGAGGGTTTGCAAATAGAAGATTTGGGGATTTTAGAGAGAGAAAGAGAAAGGGGAAAGGGTAGTTGCGGCTGGGTTAGGGCAAAGAAATTATGAGGAGTATATATAGTTTTCGGGAAAAGAGACGGAGCGTAGGTTGGTAGGGTTCGCCGGTAAGTGTATTCCGGTAACTTGTGGGGCCAACTTATCCGAGTGAAATAATCCTGGGGGTGTAGAAGTCATTTTACGTTTAACATAAATTTCTAATTTTATGTTTATTTATTTCCCAGAGTAATTACGGAATGAAATTGAATCAATTTGATTTTAATATCTATACTCAATTCAACAATTATTTGTTTACTCTCCAAAAATACAATTATAATTTTCAATTCTTTATAAATTAACTTTTTATATAAATGTTTATTTGATTATAAGTTTATAACAACAACAATTTATTATAAAGACACAACTAGCAACTAATTTTATTGTAGCGGTGTCCGGTAAAAAGAGAGGTGAGAAGAGAGTTCATTTTCAAGCTAAGGGTGCTTGAACATTTAGAAATCGGCAGACTAGCTTCTTCAAGCCATGATGCAATGATTGACAATCAAAAGGAGACACTTTGTATGCTTTCTTTAATTTTCCGAGACTATATATTTGAAGCAAATGTGAGTATTGTTTAAAAAGTTTGGAAGAGTGATTGGTGTGTATTTTTCTCGCAAGAGATTGAGAAATGATCTGAGGTTTGGTTTCGTGCAGTTTATCAATATTGTAGATGGTAAAAATTGAGAGAAGACTAAATGGTGTTGAATAGAAAAAGAGAAAAGTCAATGTAAAGAGATACTTTTCATATGGAAAGGAAGTTTAGAAAAGTTGATGTAGTTGAGTAACAAATTGATCGGTGGACAGGTAGAAATTCTAGGTTGTTTAGTGAAGTGGTAAAAAATGTGAATGAGACAAAGTTTGAGAATAACACTATAGTGCAAAAGGGCAAGGATGGTTGGGATATCATGGATGTGGAAGAAGATTAGGAAGCAAAAAATGGTGAGATTAATGTATATTAATGAGAGTTAGGAATACGGATTTGGAAGATTAGGATTTGATCTTAAAGGGTGCTAATATGAAGGGGACGGGATGAAAATTCTTAGGTGAGAGGTCATGTTAATCAGTAAAACGGAGGAGTCAGCGTAGCAAATTGTGTCCAACAAAAAGCATGAAGTTTGGGAGTGGTTGGATAATTTGAGATTATAGAATGAGAAGTACCTTTGTGGAAATGTGATGACTTGGTTGAAGATTTTTGACGTTCCGACTAGTAGGTGGACAGAGGATGGTAATTTTTTGGTCTATATGAAAAAGTGACACGAACCTAAAACAAGTCAAAATTAGTTGATACGAAAAAACATGTCATGTTGGGTTGACCCGCCAAACTGGTTTTGACACGATTTTCGAATTTTCTTTAAAAAATATTTAAATGTGTATATGGGGCCCAATGATTAAAAACCTTACATTGTCTTTGGGCAAGCCTGTCTTGACTTTGTGTTTGTCGACATAAGCGGAACCAGTAGCAACCATCAACGCTCGAGACTTGATAGAAGCGAAAGCCAACCATCATGAATAACCTCTTTGTAGACCAATTCTCTTTGTTGGCTCTTCCACCATGAGACCACCTTCGCCAACTGTCGGCTCTCCCCTCCTCTTCCTCTCAATCGGTCACTAACTCACCGTAATTTTGTCTACTTAAAGGCACATTTTTCAATCTTTGTCAGTTTACCTTAGAAAAATGAAAACCCTAGTTGCAGTTTACTTGTCTTGTACTCTTATGTGTCTCAAATTTGTAGTTTGCTCACCTCTTAATCGATCACCAGCAGTCGGCTCTCTCTCCCAATCGGTCACCAAAAGTCGGCTCCCCTTCTCAACTGGTCACCACCTCTTTTTTTAGTTTTAATTCCTTAGTCTTAGTGTCTCAAATTTTCAATAATTCACGAATCTATGATTAGTTTTGAACTTTTGATCATGAACTTTTAAACATTTAATCATGATAGTTTTGAACTTTTGATCATGAATTTGAGATTACTTCTGAACTTTGATCATATATTCATGATTAGTTTACATTTTGGTTTACTATTAGTTAACTAATTATATATGTAAATGTGTAATTCAGGGTATTATAGTTTTGAACTTTTGAACCTATTAACATTGATAATTCCGTAACTCATGACTGTGTGACTAGTGTTGAACAATAGATTTTAGTAATTTAATTTATTGTTACATGTGAATCATGACAACGACAAATAAAGTAATGCTTTTGGAATGCAATAGTAAAGAGGAAAAATAAGCCTACAATAAACTTAATTAGCCAAACACCCCCTTTAATATAAACACGTGTATCAAGACTGTTTTTCTAAGTGTATAAACTATAAGCCCATAAACAACACCTTAAAATCATGACTTTAATATTTGGTTTTAGGCCTGAGAAAGTGCACCGCTTGTTTGTCCTTTTTAAAATTATAATTTGGTTGACTTAAAAATATTAAACTTAAAAAAATTAAGATCGATATAATTAAGTTTGATGTTTATTTTCTTTTAAAGTCATTTCTTCAAGTTCGGTTGGGAATTAATAACTTACAATATATATAATGTCAGTTAAATTAATTTATTTCTATCTACGTGAATGTATGTATAGGGGTGAACATAATCAGTTGTGGCCTAAAAAAGTCGAAGGGCTAGACCTATAAAAGATCAAAACCGGCCTAGTTCTTCTACATCACTGGTCCAATCTTCGTAGTCTTCGTATTCAATATTTAGAAATTTTCAAGTTCGCGCTTGGTCCGGGTTTAAACCCGAGATTAACATTTTGTCCAATTTCACCTCTCACTTCAACTAAACCTTAAAAGCCAAGATTAATAATAAATACTAATCTCTTGTGTTTCTTTTTAATTCAGTCATGCCATTCCAAAATAATACTCATCTCAGTTTTTGTGCGGTTTATAAAAGGACACCAACAATAAAAGGACTATGGCCGAGTAATTTACAAAGCACAACTCTCTCTCTCTCTCTCTCTCTCAGTCGTCTGAAACTATGAATTATGAACAATAGCAAAAATTTCCAACTTTCCAAGCCCGAATTAAAGTTAATTTACAAAGCACAACTCTCTCTCTCTCTCTCTCTCTCTCTCTCTCTCTCTCTCTCTCGTCCCAACGAAATTTATAGCTTAAAAATGAGTAAATATGTAAATGACTAAACTATCATATATTAAAGTGGTTTGTAAATGTAACGTCACCTAAGTTTGGTAATATTAACATTACGAATTATTTTCCCATAAATTATATCTGTATTTTAGTTGAATTCAGATGCAGCGTAATTCTTTTATCATGTGGGCATATATCTATCTATAGAGCGTACCACGTCTCTTGCTAAGGCTTAGCACATTCAACCAGCTGGTTGGTGCGTGAGAGCCATCTAAACCATCGCCCTCACCCCCTTAACCCTCCCAACCGGTACAAACTCACGATGGATTTGATTTTTTTTACTCTGTGTGTGTATGTATATATATATATAGTTGGTTGAGGGAGATGGATATGGATTTAGAGTGATAGGAGTGTGATGAAGGGTGATAAAAAGAAAAAATGATGTGACGCTGACATGACAATAAGAATGAGAGAGATGGATGCACATGTTCTAAAAATATTGTGTATGTTGTGAATGTAAACAAAAAAAATCCTTCCAAAGCAAAGTCAACGTAGCACTAAAATCATAGAAGTACTTGATCGATCGAAAAGCCATAGCTTAGTGTGTAAAGAAAAATAAAAGTTGAAAATATCCCAAAAAGAAATGTATTTACCGGGACAAGAGTATTATAAGTGAATTTAAAACATTACTTAAGTTTTGTTACCATCAAATAAAATGAAAATGTTAGTTTATCTACTATATATACTAGTAAGGTACCCGCGTAATATGGCGACGACGATTAAAAAAGGATGATGGTGAATACTTGTAGTGACGATGACGGAGGTCAGAGGAGGCAATGATGCTGTAAATGAAGCCTAAATGTTACAATAAATTAAGAAGTATTCTTCATCAAATTTATGTTATAAGAAACTTTTTATTTAATAGTGTGGTAATATTGTTTATACACTTTTACTTAAAAACAATATGAGACGGTACAACTAATACTAATATTATATGTTAAACTTGAAGATCATAAGTACTATTTAAACCTGATACCGTTTTCATGTTAGCTAAAAATTAAATATTAGTGTAGACACTAAAAAATTGATTTGTATGTTTTTAAAGAAAAATAAATTATAATTCGTTGCAATCAAGACATTTATTCGTTAAAGGAGAGAAAAAGAGGAAATGTTTAATGAATTGATGGATGAGATTTAATGTAGATAAAATTAAAGGTGGAGATTTAGTTTTAATTTAAGAACTCTTAATTGTTAAAGGTGAGAGAGTGTTGTATGTTTAATATAGTAGTATAAATTTGTAGAGATTCGATAAAGGCAAAAGAGTAAATTAAGTACAACATTAGTTACTATAGATGATTTTACATATACTAGCATCGTAACAGCGCAATGTTGCGTCGGTAAATAATTTTTGTTTTGCAACATGTTATTTTCAATAATGTAATAAACTAATGATATATTATTCGCGCGATTCAATATCACAAAAAAGTTTTCTTTAGCAACATGTCCATTTTTCAATTTTTTTATTTGCATCAACTATTTTATTAATTTTAAAAATAAATTCTAAATGAATAAAAAGTTAAAGTAAATTAGAGGAGATAGTGAAATGGTTAAAGATTAAGTGGATGAGATAAATTTAAGTATAATGAAATGTCAAGATGTTGTTTTGATTGAATTTTAAGAACTTTTAAAGTTAAGGAGGAAATGTAACGTTAAATGATTTATATAGTAGTGTGTGTGTGTGTGTATATATATATATTAGGATCAAATAAAAAATATTTAAAATAAGAAGTATAAGAAAAAATGTGAGAGTGACACTTGTCTTATGTTTCTCCTTATTTTTTTTCTCTATCCTCCCTTGATTTTCTCCATATTTCCCTGATTTGCTTGTATATCTATTTTAGAGGATTCTCTCACATTCTCTACAAGACAAGTATCATTTTTTTGTTTTTTCTTGTACTTTTTACCATAAGTTTTTTTACATGATCCTAACCTTATATATGTTAGAGAGAGAGAGATAATAGTTATATGAAGATCTATTATAGTATAGATTATACTTGAAAATATGTAGGCTAATTATCTCAAGCTGAGTAGTCAGCTTGAGTTTGACTAAATCAGTTTAATGAATCCATTTTAAGATGTGCTAAGTTTCAGTATATGAATCAGTTTCATGTGAATTTAATATGTTGGAATTCACAATACTCTCTCTCTCTCAATTTTATGGGAGATTATACTTTTACTTAAGAAATTGATTCATCTAAGAAAATATATGTTTCACTAACTTGTAATATAAATTTAAGGTATTGTACAATTATATGGTTGAATCAATTTTGTAAGTGAATTTATTATTGAAAACGTCTTCAAATATAATGAAGATCATGATAGATTTGAATATTAGAATCAAGTCTTATCCCATAAAAATAGATACAATAGAGTTTATTCTTATGTCTTACTAGGAATTCGGTTCCTAATTGTAATCAAACATTAGTTGTTAGTTATATATAATGAGTTGTGTTTAATAAAGTCTATTTAAAAAACATAGTCATAAAATTTTAATATTCAATCACACGTGATTTAGTATACAATCACATGTGATTTGTAAAAACATCACATGTGAATTACGAAAAATTACGAAAATGCAACTCCATCCAAATTTTTAAAATTTAATTTGGACCATTGATGTCATTGATCCAAAGGCTAAAATTAGTCTCTTAAGACTATAAATTAATTATGGACTATATTAAACATTCTTCTATATATAATTCCATAATATGGAATTGTATCAATATCTTGATACATTCGAGTTAATTATTGGTTAACCATAAATTAGAGAGAGAAAGAGTTTATTCTAACTTTGTGTGTTTGTAGTCGTCAAATCTGGTCATGAAAACATAATATTCGTTAGGATTTATAATTTTGGTTTTATGTAATAACGATGACAAATTATGGCTAAAATATATTTTAAAATAATCTTTATGATTTTAAAATTAAGAAATATTAATTAATCTATATTTATATTTAGATGTTTAACTTTCATTTTTAATATACTATGTTGTTGTTTTACTGGATTGAGTATTGTTCTTGTTTTAATATACTGTTTTTTATTATTATACTTTGATAAAAAAAATTAATTATGACTAATCGTGTATCACACGGGCATATAACAAATACAGAGGTTGAGCACATAAATGATTACATGATATCAATTATCATCTTTTTTATCAGAATTATTTTTAAGAAAGAGCAATTTTGGTTCCTACAAATAAAAAGGTTGAGCACATAAATAATTACATGATACCAATGTTAAAGATTGAGGAGATATCAATTTTCAATGTAGATAATATATGTTCATGTGAACTTTCATATCAATTTGAAGAATCATTGTACATATCAGATATACTTAATTCTCTCAAGGTTTCATCTTTGTGACGATGATGATAACCCAACAAATAAAACTATTAATATAGTTTACAAAAAAGTACTATAGAAAATATGAAAGTCATCTTGATTTCTATCTTCGAACATGTTGTTTTATTAATTATTTTTTCTATGGATGTGATTCTACTTGTTTAAATTGTTTTATATATTTTATTTATTTTTTAGTACATGTTAAATATTGTAGGTTTTTCAAAACTTTCTCTATGTGCACAAGTCATTCAACTAATACAATATTAATCGAAGAAAAACGATATATATTTCAAGATCACATTATAATTCAATATGTATGAATTATTAATATGTACAAACCAAATATACATAGCTTGCACTCTCTTGTCTCTATAAGAGAGAGAGAGACAAAAGAGAAAGGAAAACCCATGTGTCAAATGAAAGAAACTATATATCAATATAAAATTCATATTATATAGGAACGCTAGGAACACTGTATCTAGTTTATGAAATCACTGCATCCACCTTAAAATCATTGCATCTCGGCTAATAAACACTGTATTTTGTCTATAAAATCACTGCATCCAACTTAAAATCATTGCATCTCGGCTAATAAACACTGCATCTTGTGAAAAATTCACCGCATCTTGTGAAAAACGAAGGCCTCACGTCGTGCGGTATGCTCCACGACGTGGAGTCCAGCCGCCATTTTCGATTGTCACTGGACGTGCACTCTTGCTCCACGTGGAGCCGTTCGCATGGTGCGAACGTTTCTATTTGATCTTGTTTCTATATATATATATATAACAAAAATTAGGAACTATGAACAGTGTTTTTTTTTCTTTTTCTACAAAGCTTTTATCCATCATCATTATATATAATAAAATGGCCATAGTTATTAACAGAGTTGTACTTGGGTGGATTGGCATTGATGGCCTTTTCAATTGTAATGGTTGCGATTTCGAATCCTGGATCATCCTTTCAATTTTTTTATTTTGTTTCTAGCCCCCTTTTTTGTTTCCATCCCTTTATTTGCTTTTTCTTTTACAAAGTCTTCTTCGGTCTTTGTTTTTTATGTTATCATTATTATAATCAGTATTAATTTAATTAATACTAAATCTTACGATGAAAAATTAGAAAAGTCTGAGAGTTTTTTCTTTCTTTTTCTGTTTTAATAAATATATTTTTAAAATTTTTAGTA
>JAUEJL010094349.1:0-13886 GCA_032274825.1 Drosophyllum lusitanicum
AACGGCTGCGAAGGGACGACGGCTACGACGACCTAGGGTTTCTTCACTGCAACGGCGACGGCGACCTAGGGTTTCTGTCGTCGACCTAGGGTTTCTGTCGTCGATGAACGGAAGCGAAGGGAACAGCGACGGCGACGGAAGTGAGGGGAACAGCGACGGAGACAGGGAAGGCGAACGGCGACGGCGGAGGGACGGAAGACGGCGTCGAAAAATCGAAAGATCGCCGGAGACGGTCGCCGGAGGGTCGCCGGTGGAAATCCCTCATTCATGGGATTTCAGAATACCAGGGGGGGCTAGTATTTCAAAATCCCTCATTCATGGGATTTCAATGAAATCCATGGATTTGAAATGCTTTCTTACTTTGTCAACCAAACATGGTATTTGAAATTCCAATCCCAAAGATTCTCAGAAAATACCACGAACCAAACACCCCCTAAAGCCAAGTTCAGATTTTGAACTCGGATATGCCATCTAGAAAAGGAATCATGGGTTTTCTTTTTCACGATCAACCACAAATGAATTGCTGCCTATATTTGGTACGCAACCAAATGCGTGGTTCGCACTAGTTTGCGTTGCCCCTATTCCACGCCTTTTCCTCTTCCTCTTTCCGTGCTTCCGTGACTGAAACCATCGTGGATTTCGCTATGGCGATGCAAATGAAACCAACCAGCTACGCCGCCGCAACATCATTGTCATTCCGGCGGTCTTTAACTCCTCCTTTCAGCTCAAACGTGTCGTTTCAACCATCACAAAAATTTATTCGTTTCAAAGTGTCTGCTGTTGTTAAGAGAAGTCCTAAACGCCTCAAGTATGCTGCCCCTCGTCTTCCTAAGGTAATTAACAATCTTTCTTTATCCAGAATAACTCGATTAATTATCATTCAACTTGAGAACCTTTTTGATATATAATTAATGGTCCATAGTTGTTTCTGTGATCCTCCGCTTAGCTCATCATTCAACTATTTAACATAAGATGTTCATGCGATTGTCCTTCATATAAATTATGGCCTCTCGCTTGAATTTTGGGACTGATATAGTCGACACTTAAGCTTATAGTCTCAATTTTTATGTAAAAAGCTGGAGGAGGATAGTATAGGTAGGATATGGATCATTCTATGATTTGGCAGTATGAATAGCTTCTCTGACGCCTTAATATTCTATTGCTTCTGTGTTTATCGTTGTTTTATCAACAACAGCAGTGATACTTAAATAATGAACTGCAAGAATATTCTCACAGTCCATCTTAGAGCTATCCCCATCAGTAGTACTACTGATATATGGTCAGCATTTATCATGAGCACTACTGTTTAATCTGGTTATATGATTACTGGTTATTAACATGATGAGATTTGGGAATTCAAATTTTTTTAAAGTTTATTTGTTGATAAAGTGGATACATGTAAATAAAAACTCTCCCTTGTTGTAAAAAGAAAGTAGGCAGGGGTGTTTGGGTTTGTGTATTTAAACAACTTATGACTATGGTACAAACAGAGTCTTTCACCTAAAGGTTAAAGTTGTACTTTTGAATCCACCAAAGCTAATTAGTTTTGAAATAATAAAAACTTATTTCACTGTTAAATAAGCAGATAAACATCTGTATCTTTCTTCAATTAAAAACTCAATATTTGAAAAACACAGTTAGCATATATAGTCTTTAGATAAGTAAATCCCAAACAGCCCTCAAGAAAGGGGTCAAAAGCTTATGCTTTACATGAGTTATAATTACATTTATTCTTTTGTGTTCCTGAGTCGGAAATAAAATGAAAGGAAAGAAATTTTAAAAGTTTTACCCATTAGTAGTCAAGTTGGTCATCCTTAAATATTAATTAATATATGTTTAATTAATTTGCTAAGGATCAGAATAGATAATGTTTCACAAAGAAGATAAAATCGATATCAATCAAGATGATTATTCTTAATCATCTAAATCTGGGATAAGGTAGAATATCTTAGCAAAGGCTTAACCATACACTTGAATTTCAAGTTGATTATTAAAATTTCGAGAGAAATGATACATTCAAGGGCAACCATTCAAAGGATCCAATTTCAAATTTGAATTAAAGTTTGTTCAAGTATGTAACTACTTATTTAGGAGGTTTCGTGGGGATAAATGTTGATAAGAGTCTAAGTTCAATTCATGGATCCTTGATTGAACATAAAGATGGAAGATATTTCAATTAATTATAAATATGGAACAACGAAATTTATTGATAGAGATCCTCTAAATATGAGCTGTTATGTTTTCTAACAAATATGACAGTGTGACCCTTATTTTAAATCAAGATTGAGTATATTTATAGCTCATGTTTATATGTAAGAGAAAACATGGCTGTGTATGTTTGATCGCATGAGAGGATCCAATCCAAATTGAATACGTGATGTCAAACGAAGTCAAGATTTCCTTGCAAGGCTACCGGTCCCATGCATAACCTAATCTTTTGATAACTTTTTATGTATAGAGTTTCCGAGCAAATAGATATATCTTGCAGCGACCACACGTTGGGAAACACCGACTTGAATCTTTGTCAAGCTCCATCGTCATACGTGCTCATATACAACCATACCCACTCCGCTTATCTCAGCTCGCAGACAAATGCACTTCTATGCGTCAACTCCAACAAATCCACGCTCAAATGGTTGCCTCTGCCACCATACACGACAACTTCGCCGCTAGCCGTTTGCTATCCTTCTCCGCTCTTTCCATCCACGGCAATATAACTTATGCTTCCAAATTGTTCAACAATGTAGTACAACCAAATATGTTTATGTGGAACACCCTTATTAGAGGCCTAGCGAGCAGCCCTAATCCACATGAAGCAGTGTTGCTGTATATAAAGATGCGTCGACTCGACGTTACACCAGGTAAACACACCTTTCCATTTCTTCTCAAGGCGTGTTCCAGCTTACAATCTGTTAATTCCTGCAAACAAGTACATACCCAAGTCGTAAAAGTCGGGTTAGACTTGGATTTGCATGTTGTAAACAATTTGATAAGAGGGTACTCTGTTTCTGCCAGTTTAATACATGCACGCCAAGTGTTCCATGAATTTCCTGAAAGAGCTGTCAGTCTTTGGACCACAATGATATGTGGGTACGCTCAAAACGATTGCGCCCAAAAAGCTTTGGCGCTGTTCAATGAGATGGTTGCTCAAAGATTTGAACCAAATGGTCCAAGCCTTTCGTCTGTGTTGTCAGCTTGTGCACAATTAGGGTGTTTAGACATCGGAGAAAAGATCCATAGATACATAAAAGAAAAGGGGTTAGAAACAGAAGTTATTCTCGGCACTGCTTTGGTAAACATGTATGCCAAAAATGGAGCATTTCTAATGGCTAGAAATTGTTTCAATAACATGCCTCAAAAGAACATTATAACATGGAATGCAATGATTTCGGGGCTAGCAGTTCACGGGCATGCTAAAGAAGCACTTGAATTCTTTCAGGAATTGCAGAAACACGATGTGATTCCAAATGATATTACATTTGTTGGAGTTTTAACTGCATGCTGCCATGCGGGGATGCTTGATTTTGGACGGAAAATATTTAACTCAATGAGGAGTGTTTATGGGATTGAGCCTAAAATACAGCATTACGGGTGCATGGTTGACCTTTTAGGTCGAGGTGGGAAGATATTGGAGGCCGAAGAATTAATAAAGAGAATGCCATGTAAAACCGATTTGAAAATTTTGGGAGCACTTTTGAGTGCTTGTGCTAGCCAAGGAAATATTGAAGTTGCAGAGAGATTAGTGAGGGAGATGATTGTATTGGAGCCTAGTAATCATGGAATTTATGTTGTTTTGTCAAATATGTATGCAGATGCTGGGCGATGGGAGGATGTTTCGAGGTTGAGGGAGATTATGAAAGACGGGAGTTTGAAGAAAACATCTGGATGGAGCCTTGTTGATTAATTCTTTCCAAATGTGTTAAGATGCACTCACAACTTAAACAATTCGTGACATCTCTAGCAAGAGGATGGAAGATAGATGGGTTAGGGATGGCAATGGACGTGAAAAAAATCCGTGACATGTGAATTCCTGCTCTTAGTGGGTGGCTACGGGTGTCCCTGGGAGCGTGTTGCACACATATGGTGGGTGTGCATTATTCGTCATGGGTAAACCCGACCTATAGACCCTTGAGATTTGTTTAATTTGCCTATTGACATATTTGTATAACGTGAGATTTGCCTCTTGGATCTAAGAAACCTCCATTATCAAAATGGAACAAATACATTAGTGTCTATCTATACATTGATTAGAGTTAATTACTTTTTTGGTCCCTATGGTTTGTTGTTTTTTATGGTTTTGGTCCTTAACTTTTCATTTTTACAATTTTGGTCACTAAACGACCAAACCTCTTACGAATTTGGTCCCTAATCAAACTAAAAAGACCAAATTGCCCCTATCCTAATTAATTACTTCATTTTCTTTAATTTTGAATTTATTTTTATATTGTTTAAGAAAATATAAAATAGAAAATAAAAAATAAAAAATTTAGATATTTAATCCTCTCTCTCACCCTTAAACACACCACACACTCTCTCTCTCTCTCCCTCCCAGCCCCTCTCTTTAGCAACTACCCCATTTCTCTGGTGCAACAGTGTTGCCATTATTATCCACCAGGACCACCACCACCGTTTACACCACCACAACCATCTCCGACCACCTCAACCATGACCTTTTTAGTTTGACCAGGGACCAAATTTGTCAGATGTTTGATTGTTTAGGGACCAAAATTGTAACAATGAAAAGTTAAGGATCAAACCTTAAAACCCACCAAACCAAAAGGACCAAAGACGTAATTAACTCTATTTATTAATTAAAAGGAAAATCTTATGACATCAACATTCAAATTTCAATCAATTGGCCTAGGAGCCTCCAATTCAATTTTTTTGTGCGTCAAATTTACCCCTAATTTGCGCCGTAGTTTTTTGTTCTTGATATTTAGCTTAATTAAAAAATAAAAATGGAAAACATAAAAGAAATTGTTGAAAATGAAGACCAATTGAAAACAAGGGTTGAAGAATTGAAGTGGTATATAATTTAAATATTCTATGGTTTCTGTGTTCATCGTTGTTTCATCAACAACAGTGATACTTAAATAATAAATTGCAAGAAAATTTTCGCAGTCCATCTTAGAGCTATCCCTATCAGTAGTATTATCTTACATATGGTCAATTGGTCAGCATTTATCTTGAGTTCTACTGTTAAGGGGTATTTGGGTTTGTAAATAAAACTCTCGCTTCTTGTAAAATGAAAGTGTAAGGGGTATTTGGGTTTGTGTATTTAAACAACTTATGACTATGGTACAAGCAGAAGCATATTATCAGCTTATTGAAAATAGTCTTTCACCTAAAGGGTAAAGTTGTACTTCTGAACCCACCAAAGATCATTAGTTTTGAATAATAACAACTTAAGTCACCATTAAATAAGCAGATAAACATTTGTATTTTTATTCATCCAAACACTAACAGAGTAAAAGTGTTCATTTTGAATTGTAAAAATCACCACAAGCATATAAAGCCTTTAGATAAGCAATCCCAAACAGCCCCTAAGAAAGGGGTCAAAAGTTTATGCTTTACATGAAACTGGAAAATCTACTTAGTTATGACTTATGATATCATTGAGAATATCAGGAGGATGGGTTGCTCTACATTGAAGTTGATCGGGATGGCGCAGACACATGGAAACTGGATTCTGTTGTGGAACTTCTTAAAAATGGAGCTGTGGGGGTCATTCCCACAGATACTGTGTAAGTTATTGGAAAGAAACCCCCTGATATACCTGTATGTGTGTATATGTATGAACAGGTCCATGTTTATAAACAATATATGGAATATGTACGTGTATGTATGTATAGCACTAGAGTGTCTTCCATTTGTTTGTCTACATAGTTATCATTTGTTAACAAGCCCTGCACACAATTTATTGCAACGTTTGTGTTTATCAGCGCTTTGTTAGATCTTGCATAGAAGAATATATTGCATGCATTAATATTTAATCTTCAAGATTTAGTTTAGTTACCTTTATTGGAGAGTATTGTAGAACAAGAGTCGGTAAATACGCTATGATTTTCTGATTGTATTTCTTTTTGACGTCTATGTTTCTGCCATCTTGATAGATATGCTATGGTTTGTGATATGACTAACCATGATGCCATTGAACGGCTTCGAAGGTAGATTTTTTGTACTCCCTCTTATTACTTGAAAAATGTCAAAGTCTCGTGATTCTTCCAGTAATAACTGTAGTTTCTCTTCTTTATGTTCTTTATGCAGACTAAAAAACGTAGAAGCTGCAAAGGCAAGCACTTATTATTTCATTGGTTTTATGGTTTTGTGTTCGTTTTGTTCTTTTTAAAGCTATCTACCACACTTGCAGCCGTTTAGCATTTTGTGTCGATCCTTACATGACATAGACACATATACGACTGGGTTTCCTCGGGGGAACAGTAATGGCCTTTCAGACTATTTTCGGGCTGTGAAGCATTGCGTGCCTGGACCTGTAAGTTCATGTTGGTTATCTTATCTTCCTTTTTTCCCATCAACTATATGCACTTAAGTTGACCTGTACAGTTTATACTTGGAGTAAGAGGTGGCAAGATGGGTGGGTTTGGTAACAAGTCAAAACAGATTCGTGTTGAAACAGGATGGGTTGCGTTGGGTTTAGCCGCAAACATTTTATTTCTTCATTTTTATAAAATAATTAATATGTTTAATAATGATTGCAAAAACAAATGTTATTTCAATAAAGATATATGTTTTTTATGAGATTTAGGAGGTCGTATGCATTAAGGAAAATGATTCTTATGCATAAAGACTAAAGAGCGTGCCTAACAAAGAGATCAAGTCACTTGACAAAATCAAAAGGGAGATATGAGGCAAGAGAAAATGCTTATTGCATGTGTCAAACAATGAATGAATTAGACTACATTTAGGTTGATCTAGTAGGCATACTGCATAGTATTTACTCGTGTATTAATAGTGGACGTTGGGCGACTTTTACCCTTTCCCCTTTACCTAAATTTTTTAATTTGATCCAATGGACTTATTTGAGATGAAACACAACCCGGGTCGGAAGATTTCAAGTAAATGGGTTGAAATCAGCACCTCTATTTACAAAAAGCTTTTATTTTTCATTCCTTTGACCTATTTGTTTCCTGCTTTGCGGCTTTTGTTATTAGCTTGGCTGTTCTGCTGATGGTTTCCTGCTTTTTCTTCCTTGTTTTTTTGTTAACGTAACAGTACACTTTCATCTTAACCGCAAGCAAAGCCTTACCAAAACAGTGTGTAAAATATGGACCCACTATTTCCAAATATGCGTCCAGGAAAACCTTGGGTGTTCGCATACCTGATGATGTTGTGTGTCAAGCGATATTGGAGAAGATGGGTGCACCTCTAATTTCTACAAGGTAAGCTTTACTAATCAATTAAAGCCAACCTCTATAATCATTCCATTAGTAGCATAACTAGCAACATTTTAGCATCATCTATGGTCATATTTATCACCTAAATCTAGTTTTACTGATGGAAATGGTTAAATCACTTGCGTCTTTGATTTCAGTGTCAGGTCACCAATGGAAAATCAATGGATAATTGACCCAGTCTTAATAGCTGATACATACGAACCAGAGGTACCCTTAAAGCTCATATTTTAAATATCGTAGAAGATTAAATTTAGACCATCTGTACCAATAATTATACTGCTCAATCCACTATTTCACTAGATAGAGATGGCAATTTGTCAACCCATTTATGAACTAGATGATTTGGGCTGCGTTTATCGTAAACAGGTCAATGAGTGAAAGTTAAATTTAGCTAATTGGGGAATAGTTGAAACTTTTTATAAGTTGACCAAAGTCTATTTTCAATGCATAGATATTTCTAATCAAAGATTTAGATTATAAATATATCTTGTAATCATAAATATTAAATTAATTGATTATTAGTTTTTTAATAATGGATCAGAATGTCTGTGGGTGAACCAATCCAGGGCCTGTTTTGGCCCGTTAACTAACCCGCCCATAAACCTCAACTATTAACTATGGTTATTATCAGAGTTTATTTTCCAAAATTACACTTATTCCAGGGGCTTAATTTTGTGATCGATGCTGGTGTTAGAGTTGCTAACCCATCTACTGTAGTGGACATGATTCAGATTCCCCCAACAATTATTCGTCAAGGAAAGGTACTCCTTTCAAGTTCTAATTTTGGCCTAAACAAAGAAGCATTGAAATTGACCAAACAGAATCTCTTCGAATAGTACCACTGTAAATCCAAGACAACAAAACAACAGAGCACCATCCCGCCTGGGTGGGGTACCACTGTAAATCTGATATTTGTATGTTATTTTAGGGTCCTAAACAACCATGGATGGCTGAACAAAATGATGCTGCTTAAAGAAACATATTAGGAGAGTTGGTTCCTTTTTTGCTGCATAGTGAACAGTGAACACCCTGCCAAAGCTGTAAAGTGTAAAGCTTAGAATCACTTTTGTCACTTCCATGCGCTAACACAGTAACACCTCACTTCTGATAGGCTGCAAATCATACATATTGTTTAAGGTTGGCCACCTAATGTATATTCCGTCTTTCAGTTTGGTGAAACGATACTCTCACTGCCTAATCTTTGTATCTCGACCTTAACATTTTGTTTCAACCATCATTTTCCTTGAACCAAAATGATCATGCCCCTCATTAAGCAACTAGTTTCTGATGTAGTGATGTGTATCTAGTTACTATAGCAACTCATCTCACCTTGACATAAGTAGGTGGTGAGTTTATATGAATTCATCTCAGTCACATGGATTATGGTGTAATAGAAGTTTGAGCACCTTATATATAAGTTTTAAGTCGTGAGCTACTAATTCATTCGACCCTGGTGCATATAACTTTGGGCTTAGGCGTGTTACAGTCTACATACCATATCATATTCGCAACCTTGATTTGTGCTAAAATTAATGATAATGTCTTTAGAAAGGGGCCATACTTTGGTTATTGAATGCTTATGGTCTAAAAAATGTGATTGCACTCGTTCTCCTAATACGGAATATTACAACCTTAATGTATTTAGGTAAAAATATTGGCATTTGAAAGTTGAAGCACGCCAATATTTTTAGTGCTGAGCTTTTTTTATGTTTAGGTCATTTTTCCTAAACAGTTGTTTTAACTTGTAATGATTTCATTAATGCTCGGGTGGAAGACGATGTTTCGTTAAATATGTATTGAGCAGCCTAAAAGTATACTTCTCTATTAGGTTAATTATCGGGAGACCAGCAGCATTGGTGTAATTGTTTGATTTTCTTTGGGACCCTCACATTTTTGTATTACACTAGTTTCAAGCCAGAAAAAAAAAGTTGAAACAAGAGAAAAGTTATTAGTGTTTATAACGTCGGGTTCATTAGCTGGAGTTGTTCTGGGTAAAACCCTTGAGCGGAAGATACTCGCAGTTGAGCACTCGTCCCATTCATAAATCATAATGCAAACAGCCAATGTTGATATGTAGAATGTGCCTACTGCCGTATACCGGAGTGTATGCCGCCCCGGGGGTGTACTCTCTCGAGGTCTATTTTAATTTGTGGCAAGATACTTTTGCAAATCTAAGTCGCAAAAACAACCCACGGCTCAATGTTGATATGTAGAATGTGCCTACTGCCGTATACCGGAGAGTTAGTTCCTTTTTTGTAAAATAAAAAAAGCATTTTAACACGTCATTCATTGCTAAAGTCAATATTACATGTTTTTGGTTACGATAATCAATGATAAAATATAAATTAGTTTACATTTTATGTTTAGAAGAATGTTCAATATAGTCCATAATTAATTCATATTTTAGCCTTTGGATTAATATAATCAATGGTCCAGATTAAATTTTAAAAATTTGGACGGAGTGACATTTTTGTAATTTTTCGTAATTCACATGTGATACTTTTACAAATCACATGTAATGCTTTTACAAATCACATGTGATTGTATACTGAATCACCTATGATTGAATATTAAAATGTCAGGACTATGTTTTTTAAATGGACTTTATTAAACACAACTGTTTATGTTTAATCTTGAGATGATTTATTCACAACATAATTTGGTTATACACAATAAAATTGACATTTTTACCTTCATATAACGGGAAGTAGTTTATTGACAACAATAATTTATCATACATTACAAAAACTGTTTAGTTTGATAATTAAACATGTGTATATAGAAAATTGTTACCGAGTTTGTGAGGGTATAAACATCATAATTGTTGTGTATAAATCATCTTTCTTTTTTAGTTATCAACTTTATTACTTATACGTGTTTTGGGCATAAAAGTCAAAAGACAGATTATTATCTATACTTGTGAGAGCAGATGGTTTGGGTTTGTCAACAGCCATGAAAGAAGGAAGAAAAGAGAAGTAGGGTTTAGACTGCCGAAAGAAACAACTAAAGTGAAGAGGATGCAATGCGTAGGGTTAGTAGGGGGAAAGAAGAGAGAAATCTATGATATCTCATACCATGAAATGATTTGGCATTCCTCAAAATGAAACCATTCACAACTATAAATAATACGATAAAATGGCCACTGGCCAATGACGTGCAATGGCTAAAACTAAACAAGATTACATACAATTACAATATTTACATTACTAAAAAATGTTGTATACAAAGCACGTATTAGATAATATTCTTTAATCATATCATGGTATAAAGATAAACAATTAAAAAGTAATATTTTAAAAACTTTTAAAGAGCCTCCCTCCCGCTTAAAGTTGAACTTGTTAACTAACATCTCTTCAAAATGTGGTTAATTTTGAACTCCCGCCTAAATTTTAAGACTTTATACAAACCAGCCACAAAGTTAGATCTCATTATTTTATTTTTCTTTTTATGCTTTGTAATTTGAATCGTCACTGTTTTTCCCGCAAGATTTTGCACCAAATTTCAAAATCACCCGCTTTCTACTCAAACATGTTGGCCTGCAAACCTCCATTATAAGCACCTTCGCACCATCACCACCACCATCTTCTTCAAACCCTAATTCCCAAAATCACTCTCCTTCCACTTTTCAATTAAGCGCAAACATGCCTTCACTTCCTGGAGAACCGCTTCTTGCCCCAAATCCAGATCGATTCTGTATGTTCCCTATTCAATACCCTCAAGTTTGGGAAATGTACAAGAAGGCTGAAGCCTCATTCTGGACGGCGGAGGAAGTTGATTTATCTCAGGATCAACGTCACTGGGAATCCCTAACCGACGGCGAGAGGCACTTCATCACTCACGTCCTCGCCTTCTTCGCCGCCTCCGATGGAATCGTTCTCGAAAACCTCGCCGGAAGGTTCATGAAAGAGGTCCAGATCTCTGAAGCTCGTGCGTTCTATGGATTCCAGATCGCAATCGAGAATATTCACTCGGAGATGTATAGTCTTCTTCTCGAATCGTACATCAAAGACTCAAACGAGAAGTCAAAACTGTTTCGCGCAATCGAAACCATCCCTTGTATTGAGAAGAAAGCTAATTGGGCGCTTAAATGGATCGACGGGTCTGAGTCGTTTGCAGAACGGTTAATCGCTTTCGCCTGTATTGAAGGTATTTTCTTCTCGGGCAGCTTTTGTGCAATCTTCTGGCTTAAAAAACGAGGTCTAATGCCGGGATTAACATTCTCAAACGAATTGATCTCACGAGATGAAGGTCTGCACTGTGATTTCGCGTGCTTGCTTTACAGCTTGTTGAAGATGAAGCTTAGTGAAGATCGGGTGAAGGGTATTGTTTCGAATGCGGTGGAGATCGAGAGGGAATTTGTTTGTGATGCGTTACCGTGTCGATTGGTTGGCATGAACGATGATCTTATGAGCACATACATCGAATTCGTAGCAGATCGATTGTTGAATGCGTTGGGGTATTCGAAGATTTACAATGTACAGAATCCGTTTGATTGGATGGAATTGATTTCGTTGCAGGGGAAGACCAATTTCTTCGAGAAGAGGGTGGGTGAATACCAGAAAGCATCTGTGATGTCGAATCTCAATGGGAATGTTGATGATCATGTTTTCAAGATGGATGATGATTTCTGAATCGACGTTACATAGAATTTACAGTAATTACTTCGTTTGGTTTGTATTTTGTTCTTGTTGTTGGTTTATATATACATATATATCATATGTTGCCTGGATTTAGAGTTATCAAGTATGTTTTTTTACTTTCTATGAATATAATTTTTAGTTGTAAAATTTTAAAATATTGTTCCTTTATGATTTTTAAGTTATTTAAAAATAGTATGAAGCATGTACTGTAAACCTTTTCTATCAATAGATAATTATTCTTGGTAAAAATAAAAGTAAAAATAGTAATAGAATAAAACTAACTTTTCTTTGGAGTTTGAAGTACATATATAACTTGTGATAATCTGATATCGTGGAAGGTTTATTTGAGAACCGTTTTTATTGCGAGAATCGCGAGAACCAATCTTAGTCGTTCATTTTGGATAATGGAATTCATGGATGAAGGGCGTAGGGGGATTGAGTGTGGCAGGGTGCATGTAAAGAATTTATGGGTGGGCAATCAAATTGAAGGAGGGGGAATTGGACGGCTGAGATTGGTTCTCGCAATAAAAACGGTTCTCAAGTGAACTTTTCACATTTGATGTATATATATGAATGATATCATCCCCTGTTTAAAAGTTAGAAGAGTATTGTGTATTGACAACTATGGTTTGATTCTTTATAAGAGTAGACAGAGTGGAGCAGAAAAATAAGGGGGCGTGGTCGGATGGTGAAACCACTTCACCGTGCCGTGGAAGGAGCCACCCCATGGTATTCCCCACATCAAAAAAGTGGCGTCGTAGAAATGGTGGTTAATATCAGCCACTCATTTTTTTTCTTTTTTAGTTATTTGATTTTTGATTTGTAATTGTTATTAAGTGGGTCCTAAAATATGGTGTGATAAGGAGTAACCACTACAAGACTGAATGCTAGGTTGAGTGGTGAAAAAAATAAGCTGACATAACGGTGTGGTAAATATGATAAGAGAAGATCACTCCGTTTACTCTTAACATATTGGTAGTAATAACTACTAGACGGATTGAAAGTCCAAACTTTAATCAACTTTGGTAGTTAACAGAAATTTTAAAACCCTATAATATAAAATCATAATTAAACTAATTAGTTGTTAGAGCATTGGGTATCGTCACTTTCGTCTCGATACTGCTAATGTGACACTTGAAGCATCGAAGCAACACCATCTCTTTTTAGGTACCAAAAATACTCATGCCTCATACCATTTCTATGCCGGAAGGCAGAGAGAGAGAGTCGGGGAAGAGGAGAGTGAAAAGATAAAAGACGAGTAATAAAACATTTTATAGAAAATCTTTAAAGTGCGTGAACTGAAAGTATTTTCCGAATTGAAATATAAAGAATTAAGGATAAGTATCGGTAATGATTTATGTAAATTTGCGTCATCTCCATGTTTCAAAATAGATAGCAATAAAACTGTACTTTATGAAAATACATATATAAGTATTGTCGGTTTTTCAACAAGAAGTCGAGATGGCCGAGTTGGTCTAAGGCGCCAGATTAAGGTTCTGGTCCGAAAGGGCGTGGGTTCAAATCCCACTCTCGACAATGGTTTTTTCCAAACTTACCACCGAATTGTTTTTGTTTCTTCGCTTCTATTCTTTCATTTATGCATTCACCAAAGTCAGATTGTTACCATGAATTGAACTGAGTGAGTTATAATACCCTCTCTATCAATTAGAAATATTCATTTAATATTTTCATAGTTTTATTATAATTATGCTTATTTATTTCAGTTAAGTAAAGTGTTGTAAAGCAGTAGTATTATGTGTATATTCAGTTGTAAATATTTGTAATATTTATTATCGCTTCCGCAGTATATTTTAAAATGAAAATTTTGGGT
>JAUEJL010094360.1:0-13886 GCA_032274825.1 Drosophyllum lusitanicum
TAGGATCGCCCATCCATGAATTCATTACATGCATCTTGCCACACCCAGTCCCCCCACGCTCTTCATCCATGAATTCCACTTACCAATTGAATGGCTAAGATTGGTTTTCGCGGTTCTCACAATGATAATGGTTAGCCATACATAACAAGGTATAAGCCGTTACTAAATATGGTACAAGTTGATGATTCATAAAATTGTTATGTATGACCAATTTTGTTATGTAAGGATCATCTCCACCTTAGAAAACATAAAACATTTAATATGTAATAAAATATATAAAACAATTTAAACAAACAAAATCATATCTATAGAAAAAATAACTAATAAACAACAATTTATCGAATATTCAAAGATTGAAATTAAGACGGCTTTTATATTTTATTTAGTACTTTTTTGTATACTACAATCATAGTTTTATTTATTGGGTTACCACGATTGTCACAAAGATGAATCCTTGAGAGAATTAAGTATATCCCGTGTGTATAACAGTTCTTCAAATTGATATGAAAGTTCACTGAAACATATATTATCTGAACTGAAATATGATACCCCCTTGGTGTTTAACATTGATATCATGTAATCATTTATGTGTTCAACCTCTTCATTTGTTGTAACCAAAATTACTCTCCTAAAAATAAATCGATCAAAAGATGCTCACTTATATCATGAAATCATTTATGTGCTCAACCTCTTTATTTATTATATGTCCATATAATAAGCGATTATTCATAATTCTTTTAATCAAAGTATAATTATAAAAACATATTATATTAAAAATTAAAGTCAAACGTCTAAATATAAATACTAAATATAAAATAATTAATACTTCTTAATTTTAAAAATTTAAGGATTATTTTAAAATGTAATTTTACCATAATTTCTCATTGTTATTACATAAAACAAAATTTATAAATTTTAGAATACATAAATCACCTCATTAGCTCATAATAATATTGTCTCAAAATTTGGATATCACGCCCATAACCTTTTTTATGACATGCAAAGTTCTAACCGATTAATCAGTTACTAATAATGTGTTTATTAAAACCATCACAGTTGAATCAATATTTTATTATGAAATCTTTGGTATCGAAAAAGAGATTGAGAATTTATCATTGTATGATTTATGGGTGAGCGTGCGTACCGGAAATACCGAACCATACCGATATCATATCTGGTACCGAGTTAGACCTTTTGGTTTAGTACTCGGGACTTGGAAGTTCGCTAAATCGGTACTCGAGACTAGTACTGAACTGACTATGTAAAATAGGTAGTTGGTACCAGTACCGTATACGAATACTCTGTATGGCATTCGGTACCACCTTTTGACCAAATTTGGTACTTTGTAAAATCGGTACCGATACCGGCCCGGCCCGTACTGGTACGGCGCATGCTCACCCTAGTATGATTATGTCAACGGAATAGATAATTGATTTAGATATTCATAAACATAAATTACCACATAAAAAGATATTATAACTCACTAATTGGTTGTAGATAGATATTCTCATTTACCCTAAATGAAAAATACCTTATAGAAAATAATTACTGATTTAGTGATTTATAAACATAAAAGTTAACCAGAAATATATTTATTGTTTTAAAGTTTTATAAAGAAGATAAGCAAAAATATACATATTCATATTTGGAAAAGATTTAAGTTTTATTATGTTATAAAATCAAATATAGTAACTCACTTTCTTGGATGATTATGAAATATACTTTATTTTAATTACTAATACTTTTTTTTTTGATTTTGTATCAGATTACGAAAAAATTTACATCAAAACGTAGATAAAAAATGAGACGATCATAAATAATAATTATATTTGTAACAATCATTATACATTAAAATGTTATAAAGAAAAACTATAAGCATATACAATTAAATACATCTATTAAATCTAAATATATAATTTATACAAACACCCTATTTATTTTCATATAATCCACCATAATCAAATTGAAAATTGATTTTTAGAAAATTGGAAATCACAATTGAACTGAAAAAGTCAAAATTAAAAACTAATTAGGCATCAAAGTCATAATTGAAGAAAATTGAGTATTTCTATTGGTTAAATTAGAGATAATCAAAGAAAGAAAAATTTAAAAATTTAATTTATATTTTAATAAAGAGTAAGATAAGATAAGCTGAAATTCCTTCTTTAAACGATCATGTAACCGAGTGACTATAATCAACCACTTTCAAAAACTTCACTATGACAATTCAATGGCTACAAGGAAAACATCATAGTTGTCATTTGTTAGAGTCGTAATACATATTTTTAATACCCTTTACTTGCTAGGTGCTGCACATTTTGTCTCCGCCGAGTTAGTAATGTTATGCTCTAACCAACGGACTTATAGTTCAACGGTATCTGAAGTTCTTGGTATCCCATAAGATTGTGGGTTCAAGTCCCATAGTAGGCCATACGGTGTAGAATTAGGTTTAGGTTTAAGAAGTATGCTAATACATGAAAACTGAAAAAATGAAATCACCTCCTTGTTACACCACTTATACTGCCAGTCGCTAACAAATGGCTCAGAAGGAATTCAATAAGCATGTCAACAGAAGTTTTTGTGCATTATAACATAAGGAGTTCATTGACTTTGCAATGTTGAACTCATGATAATTATTTCCAGGGAAATTGGCTCTTGCCCATTTCTGCTTATCAATGTTTTAAAGATAAAGAAACAACTTGAGTTGCAACATGTTGGTGATTTTAGTGTCATTAGAACATTTAGTATGACCGGATTAATGCAAGACTAGTTGAAGTTAGACCTAACGATAATCCGAGTCCGGAGGTACGGAGTGCACGCTCGAATAAGTTAAGTTAATATATGAAACACGGGGTCTGAAGGCAGCACCCCTGGTGGGGTTCCAAGGGGCATCGCCATTGGCGGGGTCCAAGGGGCTGAGCCCCGGCCCAAAACAGAACCCATTTAAAAAAATGGACACCGTTGTTGTTTTCCCAAAAAAACAAAATTCTCCCAACCACCCTTTTCTTCATCATTATGTGCTCCGTTTTTGCATTGCACAACATATGAAAAACGATTCTGCATCGCCTTTTTGTTGGAATTTGGTCTCAATCAGCGCAAATCACGCAAAGGTATTATGTGTTTTGTGATTTGAATTAAGTCTGTGACTCAAATCGATTTCTTGGATTATCTCATATCTGAATTTGTGATACTCCAGACATAGAGTCAAATTACAAATTTCGAAAAGTGTTGTAAACAAGATCCAAAAAATTATCCAAGTTTTTGTTATTCTAATCTCTTATTCTAACACAACATTACCAAGATTGTAAATCTTTGATGGTTTTCAAGATTTCCAAAATAACCTGGCTTTCTTCTTCTTCTTTTTTTTTTTACTTCTAGACTAGAGGTTTATGCATATGGACAGATGACAACAACATAGAACATCTGTGAATCTGGATAGATCTCCTCATGACTATTTCAATTAAGGGGCCATCGTAGAAACATAGATAGGGTCGACTACGGAATGAACAATGAAACTTTATGACAGCAAGCCTTATCGGATATGAAAGAGTAAATTCTTTCGTTGAGATACAACCTTTCAGCTTGGATAAAATCTGGAGCTAAGATTTTATTATAGAGAGGTCTAACTTTATTATAAAACAGTAATTGTTATATAAACATAATATATGAATGACATAAAAAATTTATTACTTTTCAGATTAATAAATAACAAAAGTTGAACTAATTTCAAGAAACTTACTTATTTTAAGAACAATGAAAGTTTTTTAATGTAATTTACAACGGTTAGCAACGATTTATCCATTCGATTTGTAATACTAGGTTGTACATTCATTAGGAGAGAGCTTGATTACAAATTCATAAACTTGGGTGCATAATATATATGGAAATTGGGCAAATTAGAGGGCTTAGCACTCTTCAGCCCCCCCTCTATCTCCGTCCTTGTATATAACCACGACCAAGAATCACCACTCTCGGTTTTGCCAATCTCGTAAGCATTCAGTAATATTTGATTGTTGTTGTCCAAGCCAACCAACAACACATCATAAGTACCCTACCCAAATACATAAAGTCAAAAGACACACACATACACCGTCATACTCACAAGTCAACCACATACCATATATCACCTTTAAACAAACATCTAAATAAGCATATCGACAAATTAATAAAATCGGTTCAATTTGAAATACTTATGCTAAAATAGTAACAATGATGCAATAATAATAATAATAATATTTTTAATTACTTATTGTAATAAGGTTAATCACATATGAAAAATGAGTAAGAACTGTTAAATACAAAGTTGTAATTGACTCATTTTTATCTACCTTTTGATTTAAATTGTAATGTAAAATGATGTTTATCAAACAAAATGTACTTTTAGTATTATGACTTTGAAATATATGTTTTTTAGATAAATGTCGTATTAAGATAATATTTATATCAGAAAAATATACGATTATAAATATGTAATTGTATTTTCTTCGAATATTAGATGTTAAAAGTTACAATAAGATTTATATTGAATTGTAGATAATAACAAAATTATCATAAATATATATTCATATTTACACTAAATATTATATAGTAAAAGTTTTATATGAGAAAAACATTTGATATATGCAACACCCCAAAATCCTGAAACATTGTAATATATATAAAATAAGAAGATTATCGAGATTAAAGTAATAAGGGTTGGCAATATAGATCATACTATATTTATGATAAAAGAAAGTAATCAAAACAAAAGGTTGCTAAAAATAGCAAAATGTTAATGGATAAATGGTATTGGGGTACACACTTACTATAAAAAGGTCATCTTTACGAAAATACACACGCTAGTGTGTGCTAGACTATATTGTGTGTGTAATAGAGAGAGAGGGAGTAGAGAGAGACTCACTTAATCTAGAGAGAGAAAGTGAATATTAATCAAGATTAAGGCATCATTATGCAAGATTAAGCTTATATCAAGTAGCTATGTGATAGCCCGCGCGACTGCGAGCTATTGTCTTATATTTTATTTGACAAGTGCATATTATAGTATGAAGAAACATAATCATAAGCATTTTTTAGCATTTTAAGAACGAAGAAAATCATATACACGGTTGTTTATCTTATATATACATTTACATATTTAGTTACAACCTAGTAAATGTTAGCATTCAGCATTTTTCATCAACATTGATATTTGCTAGATGTGCACCTTTATCCCATTTTTGAATTCTAAAGTACTTATTTGAGAGTCAAATAATTAGATAATAATATGAACAATCAAACTTAAACAACTTATGAACTATTATATGACAGTGCAATAAGAAGTTTTGTAGATTTAATAGACAACCTCAAACTATGAAACACATGTTGAAAATGTTATATATAGTTGAAAACAAAACAAATGTACTATGAAAATTCTAAAACAAAACAAAAATTGTTTATTTATGGATTATGCAAAGATTACATCAAAGTAGCATAACATTTACAATGATTAGGCTCATTAACATGGAATATCTTGAAAGACAATATTCTCAAGCATTGACAAACCTTTTACCGTACAAAAGAGTTCCATTGGAGTTTACCAATATTAGACACAATTGATAAAATCTCTCCAATATGCAGCTTGTAGAGTATGGTTGTCTTTCCTTCTATATATAGCACTAACATGACAACTTACACAAGTCAAAACAAATTCAAAGACCTATCATTAACAAAAGGCGTGTGTTTTAATCATGTAACGGCCCGATTTTTATTAGACGAATATTGTAATATTATTAATCGAGAAATGAATAAAGAAAAGAAAAATGAACAATAAAATTTTGGAATTTTGAAGATCACGACGCGACGCGTTGGGCGGCAAAAGTCACGTGAAGGTCGCGTGTATCGGGAAGTTGCGTGTGTCAGGCGTGTAGCAGAGATCGTGATGAGACGTGTCCCCGGTTGCGACGCGACGCGTCTGGCTGTCTCTATATATATGAGTTCATTTTCAGTCATTTCTCACAACTTTCTCACATCCATAACGTTACTCTGCCCGTTTTTAGAGCATTTCTAAGCCTTGAGAGTGTGTGTTAGTGTTGGGGCTTCGTTATTTCAAGTTTGTGAGTGTCGGGTGTTGCGGTGTTACAATTTCAAGCTAAATTTTGACTTTGGCTTCGTTTTCAGAGATCTCGAGGAGTGTTTTGGAGCTTGTGAGCCCAGCATTCAACGATCGGTATGTGAAGCTTGTTAGATCTAGTTCGGTGGTGATCTTTTCGTGCGGTTTGAGGTGAGTTCAGTTCTTTTACAAAACCGAGCACGGAGACAAAATCTACTTTGAAAGTATTAACGATTTTTAAGATGATATGTCTATATGTGAATGTTAGATTAACCATTGTTTGTAATGCATGCTACTCACTTATTAATGATATGCGTTTGATTTACACGATGTTTGCGATGCATGCATATATATGTATAGATACATAAAACGATGATCATGATGGATTGATCTGATGATTTGGGAAGGGTAGATATACTGTTAGATGAAAAGATGATGCCTAGTAGGAAAAATGTGCCTTCTAGGATATGCTAGCAAAGAGATGGTTAGTTGCTAGGTTTCTAGATAACCTTGACAACACATGGTGTACTTGTACACTCGAGTGATGTATTGGCCAAGAGATAGAGTCGTGTGCAAAACATCACATGGGTAAAAGGAGGGCCTAGAGATTTGGGGCACCGTTTGTACTTTCACCTAAACGACTTATGTCGAAGTAGCTACAGCGGATGTATTACGGGAGTGTGTGTACAAGTAGGAGTCGCGCCCCGCGTTGTGCCATACTTGCTGGACACGCTTAGTGAATTTGTGCCAATGCGGACGGACCTTGGAACTTAGGAGTTGCTAGGCATGCATATGGTGCCATTGAGGATGGACCTTGGAAACCTAGCGGTTACTGGGCACGCATGTGGTATTTGGGGTGCCGATGATAGTGATGTATAAGGATAGACCCCAATAAGAAGGATGATTAATGATGAATAAATGATGCAAATGATGTTAATGAAGTTAAAAGATGAATATGATATTTTATTGATGTTTACGATGATACTTGACCATGCGGAGATTGACGATATTATGCGGGTGGGTCAAGTTACGAGTTGGGATTTATTGACCTAAACCTAACCACGTTTTACAAATGTATTAAATATGATGATTTTACGGTGTTATCTAAGCTGACTCACGAAGCGTAAGCTGACACTTGTTTGTTTGAAATGTGTCTTGTGCTCGTGCATGTTGCTTAGGTGCGTGGCTTTATGAGACATGTGCCTTTGGGTAGTTTATTTTGTCAAGGCGTTTAATGAAATCAACTTGTGGTTGTGTAATGAACAAGGTTCTAAACATTGATGTATTTTGACGTAACGGTGGTTTTATTTTGATGGATGATTAAAACGGTTTATCTGTTCTAATAAATGTGATGTTTTAAAGTCTTCCGTTGCAATGAACCTGATTGAATAGAAATTTTTTGTAAAACTCAATTTTTGAAAACCACGGCTGTTACAAATCATATGTGAATAATGTCATTAATATAAAATGCTCCAAATGTTAGAGAATAATAGAAACCAAAAATCAAATAAAGAATACATGAAACTCAATTACTCATATTGATTCTAAGAAACGGGCATGGAAATATTAAAGTGTAAAAATGAAGTTAACGTATTACCGGCTGCCATTTTTATATTTTCAAAAAAAAATATATTAAGATTAATGCAATTGGCATGTGCCACCATCACAAGCCTTGATTTGTTTTAGAACAAAGCGCATATGATGATGATCAAATGCTAGAAACCAACAATGGAACTATTTTCATTAACAAGTTATAGTAATAACATGTAGACATCATAAATTAGATCTGAAAACTTGTAACAACAAAATGAGCCAATGTAAAGGAAGTATCACAAAACAACTAAATAAGAAAAGCCCATAAATCAAACAAACAAAATCTATTAAAAACAACACCGGGAGTATAGGTTATGTTCTCAATTTTTTGTGGAAAACAATTTCCTTAACCATTGAAACATCAATGTCTTCGGTTTCTCAGTGATTGAAAATATCGAACACTTGATGTGCATCTTTTAAATTTAAAATTTTGTCTTGAAAAATCAAAGATAACGTAACAGTCGGATAACCAAACCTAATTATAAAACAATCAAGGTCATATACGAACCTATCGGTGAAGATTAATCGAGCACAAAAACTACCTATACATAATAAAAGAAGATCAACTATGAATAATTATATAAGAAGTGTTGTGCTAATAAGATGCACATAAGATAATGAATGTAAAGTTTTACGTGTTAGGTTGCTGAAGAATGTGGGAAGAAATGAGGCTAATGATATAGAATGATGTTTTCTATGATGAAGATACTATATAAGTATATAGGTGAGAATGTGTATTTTAAGATGTCAATCAATTAATGAGCAACTTGGATGGTAATAATATTTGTAGGCTGTTATGTAGAGGGGAGAAATGGGGTTTTCGTAAATATAAATGTGAGTAGCTCAATCGACATATAAATCAATGAGATCAGTTATTGAAGTAGCCTAATAGACATGAATAAGAAGCTTAGGCCCAAAGTAAATATACAAGTAAAAGCCCAAAAAACATTAAATCATGACACATCATCAAACAACATACTCTAGTTACCTTTAATTTTGAAAATGAGACTCACTTAGCAATGCACATAGGATGTGATAGATCTCGTTTTTAAAGAGGATATAGATTAATCAACACTTGAAAGATTTTTCATCTAGATTAGATCTCGAAAGTGAAAAATAAGGAGGATGATCAAGGGATTAAGGCTTGCATGTGAAGCTTATCATCTTATAATAAGATCTCCAGCTGCAATAACAAGTTATTAACACCTGAATCTAAGGTTAGAATCTCATATCTTGTTTACATGTTCATTTCTAGAGAGAGAAAGTTAAGTAAAGCTTATTTAAAGCTTGAATTAGTATTGCATGTGTTGAATTATAGTTCAGATGGTGTTTAAACACCTTGTAGAATGCTTTGTATGTAGTTTCATCTTGATATGATTGAGTAATTAGTTGGTTTAAAGCTCGACAAAAGTTGCTTATATAAAATAGCAGAAGCATACATGAGATGTGGCTATCGAAATGTCGTGTATGGTGGCCGTGTCAAGTGATATAGGCCATGTAGGATTTGACAACCTATGTACCCATACACAAGGTGTGTTGAGAATAGAAGGCCATGTAGCTCATGCCATGTAGGTTGATACGGTTGTGTCTGTGGTCGTGCTACATTCTAATAGGTTGTAAAACATGTGTTTGTGATACTTAAAAATATAGATTAATATGTTACGATTACTTAGGTCATTGGGGACTTAAGGAAAAGTCAAAAGGAGACAATTACAAAGCTATGGACCGAAGGTGAGTATCTTGAAACTGATACTTGTAACTGTAAGTCGGTAAAGCTACACATTAACGATTAGTCAAGGATAAGAATTGCTTATGAATAGATCAACTTAGATTTTATGTTATGAGATATAATTACGAGTATTATGTGAAATTGGAATAATTATGGTGATTGAGAACTAGTTTCTATTCATAGATGGTTTATTTAAATACGTATACGATAATAAGTAAATTAAAGGACATAATAAGTATGGATTGAAGATCCTATGAAAGAGAATATGTTGAAGAAATGTAAATGAGATTAGAAATATTATAAAATGTATTGTATATTAATATCGATTAAAATTGATAAAGAAAGAGAGTTACATATGATATTACGTAATATTATTATGGTTGATATGGTATAACTTATGTTCAGGGATTAATGAATGATTTATAATAAAAGAAGAGTATTAGGAGGTGTTTGGTATATCAAAGAAATGAGGAAGAAGAGGAAATGGTGAGAAATGGAAATGAGGGAAGAATTCCCTTGTTTGGTATATCAAAGAAATGAAAAGAGAAATGGGGCTCAGGTCGCCGGACGGTGGCGGCGACGGCGACGCCGGACTACTCATCATCGCCAGAAACTAGATTTAGGGTTCAATTGAACAGCGGTGGAGGCGATTAGGGTTCTATCGCAACAGATGACGACAATGGCTTCGGTGTTGGCCGCCTCGCCGGAAACACATCGCAACAAACGACGACGAATTAGAGTTCAATCGACGATGACGTCGGCTATGGCGTTGGCCGCCTCGCCGGAAACACATCGCAACAGAAGACGACGATTTAGGGTTCAATTGCAACAAACGACAGTTTAGGGTTCATCGCAACACACATTGCACATCACAAGAAGGTCGGTTGCCATTTCTCCCCGTTTCTCCACAAAATGGAGGGAAATGAGAATACAAAGGAGAGGGGAAATGGAAATGGTTGGAGAAACCATTTCTCCGCCCAAATGAAAACCCATCTCTCCCAAACAAGAAAAATCATATATCTCATTTCCTTTTCTCCCTATTTCTTTTCTCACTACCAAACACCCTCTTAAAAGTTTGATAACTCTAAAAGTGGGTAATATAACAAGTATATGAAATATTTTCATAGGATAGATGACTATCTATCTTAATACAAAGCTATTATCATATACAAAAAGGAATACAAAAATATATAATGTGAATATGTGAGGATTAATAAGTCAGTAAAGACTAACAACAATACATAGAAAACAATTAATTCAAGTATACATTGTGTTTGTGAAGGAGAGTATTTATAAACAAGAGCACTAAATAAGATATCCTGAATTGTTATTAACATATTTTACAAATGTGATTACATTAAGATAATTATGTCATGTTTATGTTTTTCTTACATTTTATAAGTTACAAATTTTAAGATGTTCACCGATGCTTTTAACTTTTCAAGTATTTCAAATATGAAGATGATGATTCAGTTGATGAGCTTGTGTTTATGTAACCATCATATTTTTAACTTATTTTGCTATTTGTTACACCAACTTTTGAAGAAATAGTTGACTTCATGTGTTCTCAAGTATTGTAATATGACTGAAATTTTAAAATGTTGTAAAAGATTTTATTACTGCTTCCGCTATATTTACTATTTAAATATTGGGTTGCATTAAAGTATTAATTTTATTTCTAAAAGTTTGGTTATAGAAAAACGGGACGTTATAACTTGGTATCAAAGCCTAAGTTTAAGGGATTCTGGTGCACGGAATGTGTTACCTGAACTTAAACCATAGGTTGAGACATCAACTACAGAGTCTAATAAATGAGCATAAGTAAATTTGCGTAATCTAAGATTATGAATCAGGGTATTTAATGGTTAAACTAAAGAGTGTTTTTTTCTAGAAAAACCAAAATAATTTGAAAATTGTACATTTAGGGGGTGTTTGGTATAGAAATTTAAAGAACGAGAAAAAAAAATGGAAACATTTTTCTTGTTTGTTTACACATGAGAAAACGAAAACCGGGAAAAAAAAATCTATTTCTCATTGTTAATTTCAATAGGGAAATAAAAAGTTAAAAACTACCACTAGCGCAAAAAAAATCCATCAGATTCACTCTCTCTAAAAAAAGCTCTCTCTGCCTCTCTCAAAAAAATAATCACGGTGGTGACGGAACCAAACCATCGCCGGCGACTTCACGGTGACCGAACACTTCCTCTTCTTCGGCAGCGCTCGCTCTCCCGCGAGTTCTCTTCTTCTCCGGCGGTGCTCTTCTTCTCTGACATTGCTCTCTCTCCGGCGGTGCTCTTCTTCTCCGGCGGTGTGTTTTCAAGTTTTTTTAAGGAGAGAAAGGGAGTGGAAGGAGGAGTTATTTGGTTAAGAAAATCCTCTCAAATATGGGATGATTTGGAAGGAAAGGGTTTCCTTTCTTTTCCTTCCCTTTCTTTCCCTTCGCTTTCATTTCCTCCCCTCTCCTACAATAAAAAAACTCGAGAACAGGGCGTAACTGTTTTAGCTTATATATAGCTCTACTTTTACAGAAATGTTGTGAAAAAATTCAAGATTGTGAATCTAGAAAAAAGGAAGAATTGAAGAACAAGAGTGAAATATGAATATTCAACTTGATTATTCCCTCAAACTATGACGATATATAGTATTAAATATACAATATACAATATGGTTTAAGATGACTTACGAACTGATTTTGCAGTTTTGATTTCCCACAACCAAAAAAAAATATGAGCAAAAACTTGATTTCAAATTCTAAATCTGATTTCATAGTCTTGATTTCCCACTTTCTTTTTTCTCATGAGATTGAAATTGTTATTATGTGTTGGTGTTGTTGGTTTTAGATTTAGAATTTGACCATCAATTTTTAGTTGTTATTCACTGTGAAATCAAGACTTTGTTGGTGTGGGTGTTGTTAAATTGAGCATCAATAGACTAGACTTACAAAGAACTTGAAATATATGAAATTGGATTGTTAAGTGACCCACTTGATTTCATGTTAATAAATTTGATGTCTACCATTGCTGTAGATGGCAAGATCACCGTTGAGACAAAGAATAGTTGCCATAGGTGCATTTTATGCCATGTATTTTATGATTCGTTGGTGGATGATGTGTAGTTATCGTTTGCATCGTTTGATTGAATCAAGAACATTACATGCAAAATATTTAACGAGTTACCATAATAGGCGTAAAAACATGATGAGGATGGTTTATGAAAGTGATGTAACAAGTTTTGTTAACATAAGAATGAATATACATGCGTTTTCAACACTTCGTGATATGCTAGAAAGTAGATGGGAGACTAAAGGATAGTAAAAACATGCTAGTTGATGAGCAAGTTGCTATGTTTTTACATACTCTTGCTTATAATGCAAAGGATATGATACTGGTCAATATATTTCATTGGTTTGAAGAAACTATAAGTCGGTATTTTAAGTTAGTATTAAATACTATATGTTGATTATCCAAAGAATTCTACAAGTCACTCATGCCAATGCCAGATAATGAAACCAAAGAGAGATGGAAATTGTTTAAGGTTAGTCAAACACATAATTTTTTTAATAAAGATATTCTTTGCTGATAGAATTTATTAAGTAATGCTTTCTTTTTATGAAGGTTGTCTAGGAGTATTAGATGAAACATATATTAAAGTTAAAGTCGTTGTTTATCAAAAACCTTATCGAACACGAAAGGGCGAGATTTGTACCAATGTCCTCTGAGTATGTACGAGAGATCTTTTATTTACACATATATTAGCAGGATGGGAGGGTTATGTAGTTGATAGTAGAGTTCTACGAGATGCAATTAGTAGACCTAATGGTCTTAAAATAACTCTGGGTATGTGATAGATAATCTTCAAAGAATATACGTAGAATTAAATATCTTAATTAACAGAGTTTATAGTTAATTGTAGAAACAATACTACCTTTGTGATGCCGGTTAATACGAATAGTGAAGGATTTTTAACTCCTTAACGAGGTCAATGTTACCATCTTAATGATTGGTCTTGGCTGCTTATGAATGCGAACGAGTTATTTAATATGAGATATTCATCGGCAAGGAATGTTATAGAAAGATGTTTCACATTAATTAAAGCTAGATGGGCTGTTTTGTGTGATAACTCATATTATCCCATAGAATTCATGTCATGTATCATCATTGCTTGTTGTTTGTTACACAATTTCATACGAACAACAATGAGCAAAGACCCTATTGATTATAAAGTCCCAACAAATCACACACAATCTGGAAACGATCATGATAATGATATTTCTATGGTTGAAATTTGTCAATAAAGGTAATGTCAATTTTTTTTGGGTCAAGAAAGGATTCTAAATTTCAATTTCTAACATTAAAAGTAACCGGTTACCGTTGTAGCAGGTAACAGGTTAAATTGATGACGTGACTAATTTTTATATTATGCAAATTGACAAAAAAGGTAACATAAATATCAAAATTTGTCAATAAAGGTAATGTT